>JADGJU010000235.1:0-13016 GCA_026937265.1 Coelomomyces lativittatus
AGATTGTGAGAAAACAAATTTTGGTGTCCATTTCCTGTTTCTGAAATATTTAGATAAAATAAAATAAAAAAATTGAAATGCTGCGAAGATTTAAAAATTAAGAGACTAAAACATTAGAACAGCAAAAATTAATTCTCTCCATCAAATCTTCCTGTCTCCTATTTCTTCTTCAGAAGTGACTCGAATCTTAAGTAAATGGGTGATGGATGGGCGTTCTCCCTTTCTCTTTAACATCGTCATCAATGGAAAATAAATTTTATGCTGAGACAATTGTTGTTGTGGTTAAAGTGAATGGTCAGTTAGTTTCTTCTTTTTGAGGACTACGTGAAGTGGACAAAGCGAATTTTCTAACAAAAAAAAACTATATAATTTAAATTTTTTTAAAAAAAAAAAAAGAAAAGACAAGAAAAGTATTCATTTTTATGAATTATTATATTTTTTTAAATATATTACACAATCATAAGTAAATGGTGAAAGAAACCACCCCCTTTTTTTTTTTTAAATTTTTAAGTTTAAAATTTCTGTTGAATTTATCTATTTTTCCAAATAACAAAATTATTCGAAACTTTTCTGGTTCCATGAGATGGATGGAAAAATCATTTATTCCTTCAACAGTTCAGGTTTTTAGTTTTATTCCTTACACTGTTTTATACCCACATTGAAAGTTTAAATTCTAAGATGTTGTTGGAGACTGAAGAAAACAAAGTGTATTTGGTTTTGTTAGCCAGTATTGCAGGAAAAATCGTTTTATTTAATTTCACTCCGGTACTAAGAAATGGATATACATGAATACTTCTTTCATTAAAACCATACGAATCAAATCAATCGATTCAATTTAAGTAGTCTTTAGTTTAAATTTTTTAAAAAGAAAGAAGGAAATAAAAAAACGAATGGGAAGTTAGAAGCATGACAATGACAATAAAAATCGTTAGACATTTGTAAATATAAACCTCAATTTCATTTTAAGGATTGAATAGAATAAAATTTCTTTCTTTCATTTTTTTTTTTTTATTTAGTAATATGAACAACATTAAGAAGTAAAAAACAAAGTTGACTGTGTCATTCCATTCTAAAGTTTCGTATTTCATTTCTGATTTGTGAGGCTGGTGGTGCATTAGCTCTTTAAACACTCGTTTTTAAAGGGTCTTCCAATTGAAAAGTAATTTAATACACACATCTATAGTTAGAGATGCATGTCAGTCACCTAAATAGGTCATTAAAAACTTAAAATTCCAAGAAGGATCCAAGGTTTCGAAAGCTAAACTAATTCACTTAGGGAACTGCAGAATCTCACTCAGCTTAAAATTATTTTTTTTTCATCATTTTTAGTGTTTTTATTTTATTTCAATTATTTTTAATGTTTTTTATTAAATTTTAAATTTTATAGTTTTTCTTTGAAATAGGATGGTGCACCATATCACGGAGAAGAAGTGGTTTGGGTTGGAAAAAAATGAATACCAGCCTTTTTTTGTTTCAAAGCTGCTAAATATTCCTGATGTTCCCTTTTTTCATATTTCAAAACAAACTGTTTTAAATGTTTGTGTTCCGTTTCTGCATCATGGACCAACTTTTGTACGTGTTGTCCTAATTTCGATTCCGAATCAATTTTTACTAATTTTGTGACTGCCTTTTGTCCTTTACGTGTGAGTACCGATACAGAGGATTTGTCCATGGTCGGTTTGGTGAACATGGTTGGATGGTGTGTAGGAATCTCAATTGGTTGAATTTGTTTCCGGCGTGTTTTGGAAGGTTCCATTTGTAACTGTTGTAACTCTTGATCTAGTTTTTCTAGCCAAGCTTCATCGCTTTCTCCTGTAGAAGGCTCTTGGGCTTTCATACTTTCTTTAGTTGACGACGAATTGTGAAGTGTCGGAGGAGGAGGGAGTCGGCTTACGTCCATGATGCCTTTCATGGCTTCACATGCTTCTTCGGGTGTTAGTCGTGGAATTCCAGGACGCATGATCTAGAAAAATTACAAAATAAAGTGAATTGGGACAAATTACATAGAAATTCAACTTTTACTCATACAGAGGTTTTTAAAATATTTAAGTAATTAAGTATTAGAGCTATTTTTCAACTTTTTTTTTTAAATAGGATAAAGATGCTTAAAAATTAAAATGATAAAAAATCAAATATTAAGTTGAAGATTCCATACCTCAAACAAATCCACTAGAGCAAATTCCAAATCAATAGGAAGAGCATTTTTGCACACAATGTAAAACTGAAAAGATTTTTTTTTTTTTTTTTAAAGGGTATGAAAAATTAGAAGAGGATAAAATAAATTAGTAACTAAGAAATTTTAACTTCAAAGAAAGAAAAGGTTGAATGGAAGAGGTTTCTTTTTGTCCAAGCACAAGAAAGAAATCATGTTAAAAGTGTATTTTTAAAAATTACCTGAAAAAGGATTAAGAATCGGTCCAACTTTTCAGAGATTAATCGCTTCCAACAAACATTTAATGCACTGATCACCAATCGAATCCGGAAAAACTCTGAGGGATGATCATGAAGTGGAAACACCGCAAGAAATTCCAAGAGTTTCATGATGAGATCTTCCTGAACCAATTTCACATTAAACAAATGTGCTAAGAAAACAAGATGCATGATGGCCTTTTGTTGATCACGAAGTAAAGGTTGTTCTAAATCGACTTGAATACGTTCAATCAGGGTATCTACGACATGAACACCTAATTCAGGATGATACGAAGAAACAATAAAAAGTACACAAGCCAAGGGTTCTAGTTGATGAAATCTAAACCTAGTTAACTTAGTGAACCGCCTATGAAGCATGTGTAAGGTTTCTGGGGTATGCCAAGGATACTTACAAATTTTTTGGGCCACGATTTTAATGGATTCTATATCTAATTCACTAAGTAACTGCATTAAAAACTTCTCAAGGTTAGATCGTTCTTTGATAGGTGGTGCGGCCGTTGGAGAAATCGAGAGTAAGGCACTGTCAATCAAGATCAAAATGCGTTGATCTGAAATTTGATTTTTCATACGTTGAAATCGATCTAAATACTCTAAAAAGCGAGCCTGATGTTTTGGCTGTGCATGAATAAAACGACCGGTTTCTTCTAAAAACGCACACAGCAATTCCATGTTTAAAGGTGAAAAGTGATCTATAAAGGATTTCAAAATGAAAAACAAGACGGGTGAAGAAACCAAATGGAACTTGACGAGTTCACTTAAAAATCGAACCATCATCCATCGCGGCTCGTCTCGGAATCGAAAAGTAGAGGATTTAATTTGACGACGTAAAAAACCTTCAAACTCTTCCATGAACAATGTAAACACTTCAGAATCTTTTAAGATGGCTAAGAGCCTAGCGTAATACGGTAGAAGGTCCGGTCGACCTCTGAATTCAAAGAGTGTTTTTGCCAATTTTGCATGTGATGATTTTGTTGCCAAACGACAAAAGTCCAACGCCCATCGATCAATCAGTATTGTAGAAGTACAATTTGGAAGTTTAGCCAGTAACTCTGAAACCGACATTTCTTCCTCTTCTGTGTAAGCTTCATTGGATAGATTGGGTAATATTTGAGCATGAAGGTCGGGTAAAACTTCATAAAACTGTCTTTGTTCTTCATCTTCAAAATAAGACGAGGTCGGTGCACTTGTTTCACCAGCAATGTGTAATGTGATTTTCTTATTCTCGTTCGCATCGTTTTGGTCTTGGACATCCATCAATAAAGGCAAAGGCCATTTCATATAGCCAGAAACCAATTTAGTGAGTCCATACAGTTGTTCAAATTGCTTTTGAGCGATTTCCGAACTGGCTCGCAAATCCTCTGGAGCCATATTCCCTCTCTCATAATACCATTCATTGGCTTTATGGCCTAAGCGAAGTTGTTGTTGGTGCATGTTTTTCAAAGTAGGAAGCAACTGATTTTGATAATAAAGCTCTGTAGGCTCATATAAAAAAGCCATTGCATTGTTAAAAAGAAGTGCTTGCGGATGATCTAAAATGTACAAGGGATGATAAAACTTAAGTAGAATACTAAGTAAAGGTAAATTTTCATGGGAAGGGAGTAGAAACTGTTGATAAAATTTAGTGAATTGGGTTTTAGCCTTTTTGTGAGGAGAACTCTTTTCGAATTTTTTCGCAGACGAGGTTTCATCTGAGGAAAGTTGCTTAGAAGTAGGCGAAGATGAAGTAGAAGGAATGGCTTGAACCAATTCAGGTGTAGAAGAGGGTGGATGAAACATTCCGATTAAGTATAAATCCATAATAAATCTCACCAAGAATTTCCCCTTTTGAATTCTATCTTTTTCTTCTTTTTCGATGGGTTGAACTTTAAAATTGCAAGCATGTGTGCAAGCTTCAACGAAAGCAGGTGTAAATTGTTGCCGAAATCGAAGGTGTAAAGCGGAGACACATTGTAAGATAGAATCCAAATCAGAAGTGGTAAGTTTTCGAGTAGGAGAAGAAAAATTTTCAAGTAAAGAAGTGATTGCTTCAGCCAGGTATTTTTCAAGCTTCAGTTTAGTTAAATCTGATAAAATAGAACCGATATTTTCACTTGTAATTAGTTTTAATCTTTTTACAAAGGATAAATTTTTTTTCATGCTGACATCTAAAACAGTATCTGAAAGTGAAGGTTGTAAAGCTCCATCCAAATGCTTTTTGCGAAGTGCAGATAGAAGTTTAAAGCGTTCATGGTCATTCGTAGAAGCCGAAATGGGAGAGGATTGGTTTGAGGAAAGTGAACCTTGAGATTCATCCACCTGCATGATGGTCTTTTCTATTCAAGATTTAGGTGAACTAAACAATGAAAGGTAATTTTTTTTTTTTTTTTTTTTTTTTTTTTACGAGAATGGTTTAATTTTGACCGCAGTTGAACTTAAAAAAAAACAAAAATGAAAAAACAAACGAAGAGCGAAGCTACAAAAAGGAGAGGATGGTGTTTCCTTATGGTTTATGTTCTGTTTTCTTGGTTTTTAAATTTTTGATCAACGAAAAAGTGTTAGCAAACTTATCATTCAACTGAATTTAAAAGGGAAGAATGCCGAAAATATCTTTGATTAGCCAAAAAAAGAGTTTCCTTTTTGTTGTTTCTTTCATTCAAAAATAAATAAATAAATAAATAAACATTAAACATTGTTCTTTTATTCTATTCTATTTAATCAATTTTCATTTTTATATACTCTTGCTTCGAACAAAACCAAGAGACGTTTACTGTTCTTTAGTGGTTGTTGTTTTATTTATCTACAAACACTTCTTCACCATTTTTTTAACTTCTAATTGAACTAAACTTAAAATTCTTTTCTTTTGTAGAGTAAAGGGTGATGGCCTTCTACCTTTTCTCTTCTCTTTTTTTTTTCTTTAATCTTCTTCTTGTCTATCATTTCATTGTTTACGTGACTTTACTTTTATTTACTTTTATTGCATGGATGATTCTTATTTAACATTTCGACGATTTCTCTACTGTTTCGTTTTCCGACAACTTTCTCTTGGCTTTCATTGTTCCCTTTTAAAAATTACATGGCATTCCCTTTTTATCTTGTCAAATAGTTATATATATATAAAGATTTGGATAATTTGAATAGGCACCTACCTGAAAAAAAAAAAAAAAAAAAAAAAAAAAGAGAAATATTACGTTCTTTAAGGATCATGTATTCCTTTTCACGCAAGGGAATTCAAAGCGAATGCAAAAAAAAAATAAAAATAAAAATAAAAAAAAAAATAAAAAAATAATCATGTTTTTCCTATTTTTTTATTCGTTTGTATATGTTTATATATGCACCTTAAGATCATGAATATCTTTGTATTAAAAAAAGTTCACATTAAAGTAAGAATCTAGGATGGAGCATTTACTAGTCCATGCTTTAAAAAATGTTTCATGATTACTCCATTGGCGGGTAGTTAGCATCGTGACCATTTTTTTTTTTCATTATGTATGAAAGTTAATGAAGGACGTTTTATTTCTTTCAAAATGAATTTAAAGAGTTACTAGTATTTCTTATTTGTGGATATTAAGAGAAACGGGGGAAAAAAAAAACTAAGGAATTTCCTATAATTCAAAAAAGAACACTTAGTGTAACTTTGCATTAATTTTTATGATTTTGTAAGTCTCAAACTAAGCCCAAAAGAGGCTATTCTAGTGTATTAAATGAAGTTTCGATCATTGAACCTGATATGTGGGAAAACTTAGGCTGATACCTTACTGATAAAAAGTCAATTGACAACAAACCCTAAAAGAGAAAAAAAAAGGGAAAAGTAAACAATAAAAGGAAATTTTTTTAAGCCATTATTAAACATTGGACCGTTTGAAATAAGAACTTGCGCGTCATAACCTTTAACTACCTTAGACGCATTACTTTATTTCACACTTTATGAAGGAGATGAAAAATTCTCCAAGTTAATTATATATATATATACTTTATTTGTCCTTAAATTTCCGGGATGTGAGCACCCAATCAAGTGAAATCAAACCAAAAGTGAAAATAGAAGCTTAGCTCACAACTTCAACACGTGAATATCGTCACAATGGCTTTTTTAAATCATGGCTCAAGGCATCAATACTAAGCTGGAAGTGTGGAGTTATGTGAATGTGGAGATACATCTACATAACATACATTGCTGGAGAAGTGATTAGAAAAAAAAAAAAAAAAAACCACTAGCGAAGTCCAATCATCATTTTATACGATTGATCATAATTAGAGTCATTTTACACTATTATCTTTTCATTTTCTGCCTTACTGTCGTTGGTTCTTTCTTTCTTGAAAACATCGACCGGGCATTCATAATAGAAGAAAGGATTTAAAATAATTTATTTAAGAAATTTTTGTGTCGTTTTCTGTAAATCAAATTAATATGACTTCTGAACTAACTAATGCTAAAAATGTTGTGCTAGTAACTGGAGCATCGGGTCTACTTGGAAGAGCAGTCATAGATCTTTTGAAAAGCAAGGAAATGAATGGTATAAAGAAATATGCGAACTTTACTTATGATTAGATTGAACTCTTTTTTGTCAAGTATTCGGTCATAGGTGTACTTCCTCATTGTGAATGAGGAAGTTATACAGGATATAAATAGATAGGATATAGTTCGTAACTCTATACTGATCATTCATTATCATCTATATGAACATCAAATGTGTTTACGTTAAATTCTCCAATAAATAACGGTGTAGTTATTGGAACCGCCTTTTCAAGGACTTCGGATACTTTGCTAAAGGTTTGAACACGATTTTTTTTTTTTTTCTATCTTCTAACAAAAGATCTGTGGTGATCCAAAAATTAACCCATACCGATGTTTCGTCTTGTAATCATCTCTGTTGGATTGCTACTCGTTTTACTACATAAAAATTTAAAAAATAGCTTGACCTTACTTGTCCAATAGCTACAGAGAAATTTATACGCTCGACTTCTCCCTCATGTAAGTTGTTTTCTCGTGTTTATTTTTACGTAGAATACCTCTTACATGTCTTTACATCCTTACTTTACAAAATTTGGACTTTTTAGTTATTTGCGCATATGAGTTGGGTTTATTTTATTTTTTTCGTTTTTCTCATCTTCATTTTCTTCTTTTCTTGTGTAATTTCAGGTATTGTCCATTGTGCTGCTGAACGCCGTCCAGATCAAGTTGCGAAATCTCCACAATCCGCGCAAAAAGTACTTAAGCTAAGCTCACATACTTCTCTTCTATTCTTATACTTTACTGTTTTTTTTTTTTTTTTAAATTAAAAAAAAAAAAAAGAGTGTGCTTTTTGCAAGTAGTACAATCTCTATAAACCGTTTAAATATACACTTTAATTTACTTAATAGTTTTTAATTTTAAAAAAGCATCTCCTTTTTTAAAAAGAAAAATTTAAAAAAAATAAAAAAATAAAAAAAAAAAATAAAAAGTACGAATCTCTTTAAAACGTTTCTAATAGATTGGATCGATTTGTATATATTCAAGTGTTTCATATTGAAGTTAAACTGGTTGAAAAGGAATGTAACGACTAAATGAATGAAAGATTTTTCTTCTTGATTCTATCTGAAATTGAATTTTAACTAATGATCGTATTCAGTGAAAGTAGCTCTAATAGTTCAATGGGAAGTAATGAAAGGAATCAATGAAACACATTCTTCTGCACTTTGAATTGAATTGAATCTAATCCAATCAATTAAATTAAAAACGACCTAACATGCATTCAGTAATCATCTTTTTTTTTTTTTTTTTTTTTTTTTGTTGACTACTAAATTACATTCAAATTAGAAGAAGGTGGCGGTATTTATAGCAGAAAAAGATTTTTTAAAAGACGAATCTAATGAGCATCTTTACTTATTTTAAAAGAACCCGAAGGATTTATGCTTCCGAAAATCTATTTTTCTCATACATTTTGTATGAATGAGATTTTTTTTTCATGTTTTATTTTCGTCATTTTCTTTTGAGAGAGCTTCTAATTGGGAATTTTTCATTTTAATTGAAGACAATGCTAATGAAGAATTTGTGAGAAAACCATGGAAAACATAATTAAAATACTTTCAAAATGTAAACCGTAAGTATCATTTGAGAGTTTCTAGTTACTTTTTTTTTTATTTAATCATTAAAGTAAATCGACAAAGGGCGGGAGAGCCTTCTCATCGAATAGGTAATTTGTTTTTACTTATCCTTATACTTATTTTAATTTTTTATTTTTTTTATGAGGTTATAAAGTTTCATTGTTTTTTTTTTTTTTTTAAATCTAGATCTTTTAAACATAGTTTTGGATATTTAATCAAAAAAAGAAAAAATAACGGTCAAAGCATGAATTCAATTAAAAAAAGAAAAAGAAAAAATTTATTTTCGCTCTCTGAGAAGTATTTGAAGGACCCCCTCCTTGGTAATACCAGTGAAGAAAATAAATCAAGTTTATCAAATCCTCTTTGCCCACTTCTGACACTCAAATATACTAACTAAATTGTTTAAATTCCTTTCTATCTTTAGTTTGTAAATTCTTCATTTCGTTTTCAATTTGATGGATCGAAAGGTGTTCGATAGTTTAGAAGTCTAACATACGTGGTAATAGCAATACTAACTTTTTTAAATTAATGGAATACAAAAGAAGTTGATCTTTTTTTTTTTTTCTCATTTTCATAAAACTCTTTTTCTTCGTCCATTAATCATTAATCATCATCCCAGGAAAAAAAAAAAAAGAAAAAAGAAAAACAAATGAATATTTATAGCTCTCCCCGATAGAATGAATGTTTCTATCCTATTCGTTTTGGGGATGCATTTCCATTGAATAAAATTTTTTTAATGATAATTTATAGTAGGAAAAATGCATTTCTAAGTAATGGCAAAGTAACCACAAATTTCTTTGGAGACAAAAAAATTGGTTGAAAAAAAAAAAGGCTTTTCAAAATACACTCAAAGAATTTCCTGAGGGAAATCATGCCTAAGGAACAACCTTGAAAAACAAAAGATCATTCCCAGTTTTTTCTTTTTTTTTTTAATCAACGTTGTCATAGTTTTCTCAATTCTGTAACATGGGAAGCAAACATTCTCTATTAAGGAAAAAAAATCCAATTCTTTTTTAAGTTTACATAATCAACGATAAAAAAATGAATGTTTGAATTTCACATTTTTACAAACTAACGCATAAAAGTGGCGTAAAATTTATCCATAAATCTTCTGAGTGATTTTTTTTTTTTTTTTTTCTCTATTTTAAGTGATTGATTAAGAATTACTCTAAATGGAATGAAATGAAGCCGATAATTTCAAGTTACCCCACTTCAACTCATGGTGCCCACAGTCCTATAAATATATATAAATTATAAAAATAGTTGATGATTTCCATCTTAAAAAGATATGTGTATGAGCATTTTTATCCGAAATGACGCGATTCGCATTTAAGAAAGAGCAATTAATGGAAAGACACCAAAAAAATAAAATGAGAAGGGCAAATATGGCCAGACTCTTTTTAAATGGTGTTACAGAAGTTCATTATGGCTTTTTACTTTCTTCTTAAACTTCCACCACGATTGTTGATTGTAAATTTTAGTGCTGATCTTTACCTATTTCTTAATCTATATAACGGTGTGTTTATTTTTAAGTAGGTTAATAAACTACTAAACATAAAGAAAAGAAAAACCCTTTCAATATGTTGCTCTTCGTAGCCTTTATACTACTTTGTGCTTACCAGTCAATTTTATGTTCCGATGTCATTCCAAAAGATATATGGATTGATTTTGATGAAACCATTAGTTACGAAGACACTACCGAACACTTTGCTTCTATAATTGATCCAAACTCCGTAGAAGGGTCCAAATGGAAAGAAATCCTTGAGAAGTATGAAGTACTTCATTTAAAACATCGTGAGATGGAGTGGTCCGATGAATTTTTTTCAAGAAGAAACTGTCAACGGATCTTTCGAGATCTCAATCCCAATTTAAACCTTGCTTTAGACGAAGCACAAAAAGCCGTTTGTCAAATGAACATAGCCGAGAATTATTGGTACTATTTATTGGATCAAGCAGAAACCGTGTTTAAAGGATTTACAGTCCATCAATTGTTTGAGCATGGAAAAAAGGTCCCCAAGTTACACGAGCATGCTGGAGAAACCATTCAAAAGTTCATAAATTCAGGATTCCAAGTTCAGCTACTTAGTTTACATTGGAGTCGATGGTATATCTATGGCGCATTGAGTCAGCATCAGGTAGATCATGAAAGACTCAGAGTCCACAGTAATAACCTTTATATGGGAAGCGATGGGCGATCTTCAGGTAGGCTTAGGTTATGCTTTATCAACGGCATTGATAAGCTTAGGTTTTTTCAAAATTCCTTGGATGAAAAAAAACGAGCTTGTAACTACACTCCACAAGAAACTGTATTCATAGGAGATTCTATTAATGATATCCCGTCTATGTGTACGTAATAATGAGCTCCATGTTTATTCATTTATAAGGGACAAGTTTTTCTAAGTGATTTTTTTTTTAAATCATAAAAGTACACTATTTACATTTAGTAATAGAAGAAAAGGAGGTACCTGCGAAAAATAATTAAAAAAAATTAAGAAAAAGGAAGTACCAGTAGCACTACACTACCTTTTCTCTGATATACCTTAATTTTTTATTTATATTTCTAACATTTCTTTAAAAAAAAAAAAAAAAAACGAAAAAAAAATTCTTACTTATTTTAAATTTAAAATTAGTGTATGCTGACCTCGGTATTTGGGTTGAATCCAAAAGTTTAAATTCTCGAAATTTTATTGAAAAGGCTTTAGATAAAGGAAAAGTTGAGGTCCTGGATCTTCCTAAAAAAAACTCTGGTAATTGTCCACTTAAACGCGACCTTACCATCCCTCGGATTTATAGAACACTTTCTTGGGAAGATATTCAATATGTAATTCTTAATTGTTCCGTTAAAAAATGAAATGTATTAGTGTTAGAATTTTATGGCATAAATGGGATTCGAGGAATAGAGAGTAAAGCGTTATTCTTTTAAGTGGAAAATGCAATTTAAAAAAAAAAAAAGATTGTCAAAAAAAATTTCCGTGATGTTTTTAGTTTTTAGTGTTAAATTTTTTTTTTAAATTTCATTCTTTGGGATTTTTTTATAGCAAATTTTTCGAGTAAACAGTAGTTAAATAGTAAATTTTTAATACAAATTTAATGAATTTTTCTTTTTTTTTTTTTTAGGTCAAATTTGAAAAATATATTGTCTAGCGTATATATCTTTATATATGTTTCAAAATTCGTTTTCAAAAAAAAATGGAAATAGAGATTTCCTTTTTTTTTTTTTAATTTCAAATAAAAGAAAGATAATTGCTTTAAATTCAAAACAAAATAATGTCCAATTTCCATGCTAAAAAATATGCGCGTAGAAAAAAAAGAGAAAAGAAATAAGATCTAGTATGTAAGTTAATAAGGATGTATACTAGCTCACATCCGATATGAGGAAAAAGCCATTTTTCGATATTGA
Source organism: Coelomomyces lativittatus (assembly GCA_026937265.1). Lineage (NCBI taxonomy): Eukaryota > Fungi > Blastocladiomycota > Blastocladiomycetes > Blastocladiales > Coelomomycetaceae > Coelomomyces > Coelomomyces lativittatus. The sequence continues at coordinate 11,891 of JADGJU010000235.1, forward strand.
TATTATAAGTAAAAAAACCAAATCAAAGTAAAAGAAATGATAAGGAGAAAAAAAAAAGGCTTGAAGCAAAAAGATGGCTACTAAAGATTAAATGCCTGAGATGGTTCAAAAAATTTAAAATAAAATAAAATAAAATAAAAGACACGAGAAAGAGTTTCGGTGAAAATGCGAAAAACAAGAACTTAGTTTAACATTAAACATCCGTATCAAAGCGTTAGTAAAAAAAGGGGGATTACCGTAAATCATGGAGATTTATGGAGCTTAAGTAGTTTTTCCACCATAATTTAAAACATTGTGGTTCAACATAAGCACCTATGTCTTTTAACTTTTGGCATGAAAGTTTTACATTTGTTGGTCGAGTGGGATCTGATTTAATATTTCGAATAAGTTGATGTTCTTGTAAATGAAGTAGCGACGCAAAGAGTTCTACAATAATTAAGGTGGGTGAAAAAAAAAGTAGATTCGAATCTTAATAAAATTAAAATAATCAATAAAAATAGAGAATTCAAACATAAAAACTAAAACCGAAAGGACACAGGAAACACGGAACGAAGGTGAAAAGAAAATTTGATATACTAACCACATATCTTGAATTTGGTCCACGCCTCGTCACTAGAATAATGAAACACACCAGTAGGTTGAAGTTGAAGTATATTTTCGATCACCTTTGCAACGTCATTTACATGTGTGGGATAACGTACTTGAACATCGTCCACTGCTGTTGTTTGTGTTTCACTCTGCTTCACAAAAATGAGTAACGCATGAATAGCCGATTCATCCATCGTCTCACACGGTCCATAAAGCACTGGCACTCGTAATACGGCGTACTTCGATAATATTGCTTGAACTGCTTGTTCTCCTTCCCATTTTAGCTGTCCATACACATTAATAGGATGAGGAAGATCTTCAGGCTTATAGTGCTCAACTTTTTGACCATCAAAAACATAGTCCGTTGATATATACAAAAAATAAATATCATAAGTATGGCATAAAGTCGCTAGTAAACGGGTCGCTTCGACATTAAGCTACATAGAAATGGTCAAAAAAATTGAGAAAACAAATATTTAAATTTTGATTAATAAGAATTATCTTTTTTTTTTTTTTTAATTTAAAAAAAAAAAAAAAA
>JADGJU010000236.1:0-12978 GCA_026937265.1 Coelomomyces lativittatus
TTTTTAATTCCTTTTCTTCATTTTTTAATTAATGATGATGACGATGAGTATTTATTTTATTTTATTTTATTTTATTTTAAAAACACACACACACAAAAGAAACAAAGTGAAACCTTTCTAATAAAAAGGATGCAGCTAATTTTTATTATTATTCACGCCTTCTTCGATTATTCTCTTTTTTGTGCTTTGAATTTCTAGCAAGTACCCGAAATCTTCCTCTAGATCGGCTTCGCAGTCATCGTCAACGTCTTCGTTATCTTCCAAATTACTTTACTCTTTACCTCTTTTCGTATTTTCAAATTTTTACCCTCATTTCACATCCAAAGGAAATTCTTCTGTTGTTCTCCAACCCACCCTTCTGGATTTACATCCTAAACTTAAAAAAGAAATTCAACAGATTTTATTTCAACACTTTAGTGAGTTCATGCCTATCACTAAAAAAAAATTAAGCTTAAGAAAAGAAAAAAAATTGACTCCGGTGGTGATTATTTCCAAACCTTCGTCGGGTTCCTTTTCTAAAAAAGGGGCTGCTCCTACAACACCCCTCATCACCCCTAAAAAGGAAAGTAAAAGTCCTCCACGTACTACTCTCACTTCGTCGAAAACAAAAATGCTGACTCATTCTTCACCCGACATTTCCTCTCCTTCCTCCATAGCTCAATCTCATGTGCATTCTCAAAACCATTTAACGGTTACCTCACCTACCTGGTTCGAAGAAAAGAAAAATCTAAAGAAAAGAAAACTCTTGGAAAATTACAACGACGATAGCATTCAATTGTCTTCTACATTGTTGGCTTCTCCACCTACCTCTACCATCCTTCTGGATTCCACGCATCCTAATTCAAATAATGTTGCTGATGAATCGAAAATTTCTTCCCTCCAACGCGTTTTATTTCCCATTTCTTCTTCGCATCCAAACCAAGACCACGAAGAAACCGTTTCCACCATGAAAAAAAACAAAAAAGATCTTATTTCTCCGCCGACTAAAATGGGGAAAAAAAAGGAAACCCAATTAACCCTGTTATTGGATCAACTTGATCAAAGTCAGCAAACAAACGCAACTCTAGATCCTATTTTCTTCACTTCGTCGGTCATGAGTTCATTGTATTTAGCTTTATCGTCAAAATCTATTGACTTAACTCTCCAACAATCTCATACTTTATTGACCTTGGCTTTCAAATATCTAGATACCATTCAAGACCTAGATTTATTTCTTCCACTCACATCTTCCTCCTCTTCATCTACCATTTCCAATCCTTTAGCTATTTTACAAGAGTTAATGGATGGGATGGAAATGATTCCATTAATTTTTTCTTTATTCCAACTTCATTCTTCATTAACGAAAGAAGCGTTACTGTCTAAATTAATTCATGTTCTTCATGATCAAATCAAAAAATGTATTTTACCTTACATGGCCTTGATAGAGCAACAAAATTATTGGGATCATTTCACTTCGACTACCGCGCATTTATCTTCTGGTAAATTGAACCACCAAAAGAAATCAAAATCAAAAGAAAGCGTTGATGAACTTAAACGCATCACATCCACGTCGTATACGCAAACGTCCAGTTTAAAAAATAAAATAGACGTGGATGGACCTATCCATAAAGCCGACATAGGTATGAATGAAAACGCATACTTATCCAAAGACGTCATGACCTTGTTCAAACGGTTTCTTTATTTACTCTGTAATTTGATTCATCAACTCCATGATTTTTTTATGCAGCATCCGGTCTTCGTGACGGATCCCATTGCTATCTCAGCGTGTTATGGTGTACTTTATCCTTTGTTAAGTGATGTGAAAGTGGAAGATGCATTGATGTTGCGTGCCATGGAATTGGTAAGGCTCATCTTTTTCACTAAACCTTCATTAAGAATGGGAATCTTAGATGAAATTCTTTCTCAATTGATTCATACGGTCTCCAGTTTATCGTCATCCTATGGTTTAGACTCTAAAAAATCCAACACAGGGGGTAATCTTATGACTATGCATACCAGCCATAGTAGTGGTACGCGTCGTCAGTTTAAATTAATGAATGGTCAACACATTCATTTCTTTTCTGCATTATTGTTACAACTGGTTCAAGCTTCATTGACCACTGACGCCGCAGATTTAGAGGCTTGCTCCAATGTTTGTTTACAAATTGTTCAGTATTTTATTTCTAGAGCTACCACGAAATCCGTTCATAAAGTAGACCTCACCAACGAATCCGATTACCTTTTCTTAGTACGTCAATTCACCGAAGACGTGTTTTTGGTCTTTAATTCACCGGAGTTTCCTTGTACTGAATTAATGTGTCGTACTTTATTACAACAATTACTGGTGTACATGGAAGAAGAAAAAGGATCGTCGGATCTACCCATGAAAGCTTGGATCATGGAAGTCTTTGCTACCCTGCTTTCGAAATTACATGCTTTTCAACCGGTTTCGTTTTCAATTCATTCTTCTCAAGTGAAGAACTCTCAGGATATCATTGCTAAATACTTTGCCTTAGCTTGTCAATGGGATCCTGCTTTAAAACATGCGTATCATTATGTTCAAGTTGAATGGAAAATGTTAAACAACCTTCACCCAACTTCGTCATCATCTTCCACTCTTCCATTAGATAAAGAAAAAATGGATGTGGATGTGGATTTGGAAAGGGATGAATTAAACATGGATACCCATCACTCTGATGTAATGAAAACCCCGACCTTTGCCAGTGCTGCTACAACTTCGACTTCTTCAACGACTCCAGTGGATGAACCCCTTGTTCCCTTATCCAATCAACCCTTACATTCCATAGACGACGTCACAGTTGACCGAGCAACCTGTGTATCACATTTAACGCTGCTTTTCCCATATCGTTTATTGTACCAACAAAGGGATCCATTGCTGTTGCGTTCTTTAGCATGGTTTGAAAGCAAAGACATTTATTTACGTTCTCGAGCCATTCGGATCCTTTCTCAAACCATTGAAGTGCAACCTTCGATCATGCATCGACCTCATGTAGAAAAAGCCATTCAAGCACGTTTACTCGACAGTTCTCCTTCTGTTCGAGATGGTGTTTTAGAAGCCTTAGGGAAATGGTTACTTAAATGTCACCTGAAGACGGATGCAACCTCCAAAACGTCTAAGCATCCCTTAAGTCCATTTTATTTCGATATTTTGGTGGCACGTGTATTGGATAAAGCTACAAGTGTACGTAAACGCGCCTTGAAAACATTAGCTCAATTACATCCTCAATTAACCTTAGATCAACAAACTCAAACCATTTTAAAATGTTTAGGTCGATTTCAAGATGAAGAGGAATCAATCGTTAAATTAAGTCGAAAATTACTTGGTAATTTATTAATACCTTCCCTTCCTTCTTTATCGGCTTCTACTACTTCATCCTCCTCTTCCTCTTCTTGGAATATTACTTCCAGTGTGTCATTAACAACACTCTCCATTTCAGAACAATGTATACTCACCCACCATACTCAATTATTAAGTGGACTGGTTCAATTGTTGCCATCCTCAGATACATTGGTGACCTATTTAGCAGAACACCTTCCTCCTTCAAGTACTTATGGATTGATGGCCATGACTTTGTCTTTATTTCATCAATTAACTCACCAACCTACTTCACTTGCTTTGTATACGGCTTTTTATGTTATACTTCAAGCATATCCATCTTGGATGACATTGGATATGTTTATGTATTTTAGTTCACAACTTCATCAGTCCATGACATCCCCCCCACCTTCCTCTACACCTCAAGCCTTTCCACTTCAAGGGTTGCAATTGTCTTTATTACATCTCTATTTACAAGAAAAACCCAATGTTCCTAAAAAGGAATTAGAAACTCTTGAAATTCATGTATGTAAATTGATTTTAGCAGGCACTCAACTCATGCATGTTCATACGGCCGTACAAGTGCTTTGTGAATTGGCTCAACTGTCTCAAAATACTACACGGTTAATGAAACTTAAAAAGAATTCAGATCAAGCATTCCAGTCCTCACTTTTAAATCCGTTTCCATCTCCTACGTCCACGTTTCATCGTGTATTGGTGATTTTAGCTACACTTTATGGGTATCCTACTTTATGGCCTGGAAAAGAGATTCAAAGCTTCTTAAACCAAGTGTACTCTTTGTTTCATACGCTGGTTCCATGGACGTCCATTCATACCACGGCCGTGACGTGTTTAGGTTGGATTTGGATGGCTTCACCTTCGTTGATCTTAAAAACACATGCATTAAAGTACATGAAACAATGGGTGCAATGGCAGCCTTCGTTGAATGAGGTCCATTTGATGATGATGGAATCCGTGGTAGATTTCTTCTATTCTTTCTTGGTGCGTGAAGATCAATTGACCGTTAATAAAAAAGAATCCTTGAAACTTGAAAATGGAAACCCATTCGATCGAAAAGCATTTCACGGTCTTTCGGATGACGTAACACATTCCGGGTATGTATCTTTAGTACATGAACCTTTATGCGCACTTTAAAAAACAAAAAACAAAAAAAAAAATTGACTTATTTTTTTAATTCTTATACTTATCATTTACTTATGATAATCCTTAGCATTTCTGAATCACTAGCCCAATCGTTGGTTACCGACTTGGTTACTTGTACTTTACAGCTTTCGATTCTTAACAAGCTAAAACTCGTTGAGAAAATTCAAAAGGTCCTTGGTTTCATAGCAATCCATCGTTTGGTCCATCCTAAATTTGTCATGCCTGCTGTCATTACGTTGTCATCGACATGCTCATCAAACTATTTAGCTGCGGTCGCTAGATCACAGCATGCAAAATTACATGCCCAACATCGATCCATTTTGTATGATCATATGAAAGAATCCATTGTGACAACATACCAGTACCAACGTGCTTGTCATATGGACCAAGGCTTTGTCATGAATCCAGGACAACCTCCTACGGCTTTGTTTCATCCATGGTTTCAATTACTTGAATCACATAAAAAAGACCGACATCATTTTTTAGTACACTGCCTTTCCTTTTTCACTAATTTTCATCCTTCTTTTTTAAAGGTCTCTATCCTCGAAGAATCCATGGACCTTAATTTTTTTTCTTGGCTTGCTGAACAATTATTTTGGTTGGATTATACATCGGAAGAAGATGTGTTGCTTTTACTTCGTTCTATTCATGTCTTTGTACTTGAACACAGTACCTCCATTCAAGAAGAATTCTCTATGCACTGCACTTCACCTTTGGTTGAAGAAAGGGAAGTATGGGAAGTGGCTGGACCCCCATTAAGATTGCTGTTAATGTTACAATTACATCAATATCTTATTCAGACTTTTCGATTAAAAAAAAACAGTTGGCTCTCCACCCACTCTTCCACTCTTTCTTCCAGTCGACATACACCTAAAACATCCTCGCGTACTAAACACATTCATCGTGTTTCCAATGATCCTTTCTTGTATCCTTTCTATAGACCCCATTCCTCTATTTCACTGAATTCAGGAGATCCTAATGATGCACGAAAAGGAAATGAAATATGTCGGGTTACATTAAAATCTCAGTTAGATCAATCACTTACGAAACTAGAAGAAATCATCCATGCTCTAGGGGATCCATCTTCTACAACTACCACTACTACCACCACTTCAACCGCTACAACTACAGAAGAAAGTTGCATCACTTCCACCACGGATGTAGAAGGAGTAGACGATGAAGACGGTGAAAAAAATAGTGAAGAAGAAAAAAAAAGTGTCGTGAAAAATGAGCATGTGAATGGAATTGAAAAACGAGACAGGAACAGAAGTGGTAGGAGTATTGAAAGAACCAGAAAATAAAAAAAGAAAAAAAAAAAAACAGAAAAATGTAATTGTAAATTAAGAGAACGAAAAAGGTTTTATTACTTTTTAAATTTTTAAAAGTATAAATGAGAATGCTATATGACGTAGTGTATTACTTTAGGCGCGTATAGTTGTTTAGAGAAGAGAAGAAGAAGAAGAAAAAAAAAAAAAAAAAAAAATTACTTCATAAAATTTTTTTAATATTTTCAATGTTTCCGTTATTTTTGGGGGTTACATTTTTAGTTTTAGTTTTTTTTTTAATGACTGTGTACTATAAAAAAAAATTTTGCGAGTCGAACAACACTAATACATATGTATCCTATCTAACTAACTAACTATAACTATTATCCAATAGAAGTATTTCTATACATTAAGTAATAGAAAACTTCGTTTTTTTCTTTTGTTTTTTACTACTTCTGTCAATGCCAAATGCTTGTGTGCAATATGCGGGGTTGCGATGAACGATATTCCATCTTTTTGTACCTTCCAATTCAGCTTCTACACACATACGGTACGTATTTTGAATTGGACATGGAGATGGTAAACCATCACATCCATCCCAACCCTCTTTTCCATTTAATACGGGGAAAGTCAGGAAGGCACCTTGAGCTAGACGATATGAAACTGCGTTTATTTCACTTAATTTATTACCAGACAAGTGATCATAAAAAACAAAATTCAGTTTAATGACAGCAACAGTTATCCGAATACGAAAAATTGGTCGCTTAAGTAATTCATTCACTAAAAAGACCGGGATCTTTACACCGGAATCAAATCGCGTACTTGATGAAGTAAGATTCGATTTCATTAATTTTTTTTCATACTCCCCTACACTTAGGACTTCATATAGTTCAGCCTCATTTAAAAAAGGATAGTAATTCAAGTCACCTAACAGCATCATATAAGGTACATGTAATGCACCATACCTAGACCGAGAAATCTTGGAACGCTTTGCATCATTTTCTAAATTCGTTTCGGAGGAATGTTGAGGTAAAAACGAAAGGTATCCACTTACATACACAAAATTAGAAATTAAATCATTCATGGTATGCTCCTGATTCTTAACAGAGGGTAAATAAAACGTAACCTGAAGTATAGCTTTCTTTCCTGGTTTGATTATCAACTTTTTCACTGGCTTTTTTTTCATATTCCAAAATGACACACGTAATGCTTTTTTTTCTATATTAAAAGTGCTTTCGGTATTTTTAGCATTTGTCTTTAAGGCCACTGCGGGAAGATGACTTAAAGTATAGGTCACTTTTTGTTTACCTCGATTAAAAAGGACTAATTTCCGTTTACGTATGACTTTTTTTATTAAAGTAGGAAGTTTTTTTGTATATCCCAACTCTAATTTGTATGGTTTCACCATTACTTTTGTCTTTATCATTCGATATGATTGAATCAATCCAGCACCTTGCCACAAGACAGACGCTGCCAAACCCTTAAATTTTTTGTTTTCTTGACGAAAAGCTTTAAATTCTTCAGTTAAAGGAACGTGTTTAGGATGGTACACATAGGGAAGGGCGGTGTTCATAGCACTACGAAAAATTTCCTTTTTATCCAAATATGATGGATCTTTTTTTCGACGATGTTCTAAAAATAAAGCTACCATCCCAGAAACACGCGCTGTAGATATGCTCGTACCCGATTGCGGTACATATTGAGCATCAGGAAACGGTCCACCTATAGCCATGATATTTGGCTTAATTTCTAAAGTAGGTGTTAATCCTAACGAAGAATACAAAGCTGGGAACATAAATCGCTTTTTTGTGATTTTCCAAGTCGCCTGGAAATCAGTGTGTCTTTTTTTCTTTACATAAACTTTGGCCAAATATAATTGTACAGCCTCTGATGATGATGGAAGAAAGATCACAGGCACATGTAAGTTTTGTAAATAAATGAATGAAAGCTTGATAGAGTCACTGATAAACACAATAAAAGCTAGTTCAGACCCAAGAGCAAACCGTATGTCCCAGTAACATGCTTTCATGTCCTTAATACAATGGTAAATCAACATTTTTTGTTGCGATTTCGATTCCAGATTTTTATCTACATCCTTGAAGAGATCATCTAAAATTACTACGTCATTTCTATTATAAACATCAAATGGTGTATCAACGGGTGAGAAGTAAGCGGCAGGAGAAATCAATGGTTGGCTATCAAAATCCCATTGCCAATGGAATTGAAATGTATATTCCAAGTGGAACGCACCTACACTTAAAGCATTGTAACATACTTCACACTGTTCTTTCCATTGAAGATATCCAGAGTTTCCAACCGCGTTGACCATCAAAGCATGTTTTTTAGTGGGTAATGGAGGTGGGAATGAAATGGGATTCGGAAAGTGAAAAAAAATAGAAATATTTATAATGTCGACAGGTATTTCCAAAATTTTAGACCAATCGATACTTCTTAAAATTGGCTTATCGTCGATACAAAGCCCAATATCCACAAACTTAACTTTTGGTGCAACACCGAACATTCGATTATTAGATCCTATGAATTCCGCCATTTCAGTACCTGCAAGAATTAAGTTTTTTTAAAAAAAAGAAAAAGAGCAAAGGGGAGGAGGAGACACGAGTAAGTAAGGCACATTGAACTTACTTTATTTTTATCAAAATAGCATTTTTTTTTTCTTTTTTTTCCTTGTTTAACCTTTTGATTTCTTTTCTTTTTTTTTTTAAACAAAAATACCCCATAAGTACCATGCGTAGCACAGGGATTGCGATTAAGCTTTGGATTCATATCTGAGTCTAAAAAGTGAATGAAGGTCAATCAAAAAAAAGAATTAGGTTTTTGTCTCACATAATAACAAAACATAAGAGATACTTCAATTATGAATCAAAATATCAATTTAATTTTAAATCTGACAAAGAAAGCATCATTTCTACCTACCCCATTGTTGAATAACACGACACCCATTATCCCCCCAGTATTTACAATTTAAGCCAGGGATAACTAGGTCAGGATGTTGCCAATATATTCCAGAATCCAGCACGGCCACTTTTATTTTTACACCTTTTAAAGAGCTACGAAATACATCTGGTAACATTGACTGGGATAAACTTAATCCAAAAAGTTCAGGCCAAGAGTCAATATCCGCCTTTATTGGAACTGCATTGTTAATTTGAAAATTTGATAAAGTAACGACAGCAGTAGAACTAGAAAAAAAAAATTGGAAGGATTAAAAAGTTATTGAGAATTCCAAAAATTATCCTTATAGAATATGCAGTGTGTTAAATGAAGGTGTGTGTTGAAAAAAAAAAAAGCTTCCTTCCATCAGAAAAAAAGAAATGGGAAAAGCTATTACCTCATGCCATTTGAAAAGAATGATGGGATAGTTGACAAAAAGGATTTGGTAGTAGAATTTTGGTCGTTTAAATGCGAACAAATTTCTGGGGTTTCGATTTTCTCATTTTTCTAAAAAAAAGAGGAAAGGTCAAAAATGTAATAAAAAGAGAAATGCCTAATTATTAGACTGTTGGTGAAAAACATGGACATTTTTTTATTGTTATTTTTATTTTTATTTTTTCCTCCATCTTTCTTTTCATTCATTCATTCATAAAATGTAAGCTTTATTGTATCTCAAACAACTTCGGCTAGAGAACTGTCGAATTTTCTTATCCTAAAAAATTTAGAATGGAAAATTTTAAAATTTAAGAATGTAAAATTTTCAAGTTCTACAAAAACTTTCTTTTGCTTCGCACTACTTCTTCCTTTCTCTTCACTTTTTTAACTTACACATTGATTTTCTTGGGAAAAAATAAAAAGGAATAGCAATAAGAGTAAAAACATCAAGGAAAAATTTTCTATTCAAATTTAAATCCACTTAATAAAAAAAAAAAAAGTGAATAAAGTAGAAAGAAGTGAAATTGTTGAAAATTAAAGAAAATAAAAAAATTCTCAAAAAGCGAACAGAAATATAGTGAATACTGTCTCCGCTCCGCAATATTTTTGTAGTTTAGCTCAGCTACGTAATATTATTTCGAAATATTCTATTTTTAAAATTTTTTTGCGTAAATAATGAAAAATTTCAATCCAAAAATAGTATGTTGATTAAAAGAAGTAAAAATAGACATTTCCAACTTAATTTTTTATGTTTACACTTTTAACGTTTCAAAAGCAATAACGAGCTTTTGATGTAACGACCTTTTTTGGATTATTTGTAATAAAAATTTTAAACAAAACAAAAAAATTCAAACAATCATACTTCGCATTTAAAATTGACTTAAACGTTGGTAAAGTTTAGGCTTGAAGCTTAAGGTTTTACTTAGGACTTTAATAAGATGCTCTTAAATATTTTTGATAGTTTTTTTTAAATAATAGTAAATTTGCTTAAAAAAAAAAAAAAACGCAATCTGAGCATTTTTTCTCCCCGAAAAAAAAACTTAAATAAAATAAATTTAAGATAAGAAACCAAAACTAGAATTACATTTTTACTTTAGTTATTAAATATAGAACGCTTCGATTGATTTAAAGAAAAAGGGAAAGAATTTAAAAAAAAAAAAAAAAAAATACTTTCTTCGAACTTGATTTGAAATTTTTGAGTTCTGAAAAATTAAGTTATAAACTTTCACAACAAAGTGAACAAAATAAAATAAAAACATTGTTATCAATAAATTATTTGTTGACGAAACTTATTTTTAAAACACTACAAAATCAAAAGCATATCCGTTCATTCATATTTCGAAATCTGTAGTATGATTTGTGGTGAAAGTATCATACTTCGTCTTTCAGTTGGAATGTGAGTTTTGAGTAGAGTCAACTCCTTTGTTCTTTACCTTTTTATTTTCTACATCATGCTATGAAAGGATAGGAGAGGAGAAGAAGAAAAAAATATAGGGGGATGGAAATACGGTGTACAATCAATATGCCAAGTCCAATTTTATCCTTTTTTTTTTTCCTATCTTCCTTCATTATTATCATTAGTATGATTCTTCTCCGCTCTATTTGTAATGAGTTTTATTTGAATATATGATTTTCTACTAATCTTCTCTCTTCAATTCATAAATTACTTTTTTTTTTTAATTTTTTGAACGACCACAATGAATATTTCATTGTTATTTTCCGTTTTAAAATTTCACCGTGACTCATTAATTAATTCTCTAGTGTATTTTTTTTTTCCAAAGAATTCATTTTTAAACCAATCTTTACCATTTATTTAGAAAAAAAAAAACCTTTTTTGTACTTGCTTTCAATATAGCGAAGAAAAATAAGGAAGGAGGGGAGGGGGAAACTACAACTACAACAAAAAAGTAGTCGTTGATTTGAAAAGAGGACATAATAATAAGAATAATAAGTAATTACATTTTTTTCACTGTGTAAAGTAATAAAAAAACTAATAAATAGAGTAAAAAGTAATTTCTTTTCTGTTTAATTAAATACTCGAATGCTTTTCTGCGTCAAGATCTTTTCGTCAACTCTACATAAAATCCATCATCGCTGTCCTTTTTTATAAGCAAAGACAAGGTAACAAGATTAATAAAAACTCAAAATACAAGGTCAACTTTGCAAATCGATATTCACCGCAGTAGTCCAACATTACTTTAACACCTTTCTTAGCCATAAAAAATTTGTTAATTCCGTTAAGTAGGCGACTGTGACTTTAGTGTGCGATTTTAAAACTTTTTAAGAAATGCTTCTTTTTTTTCTATTTTTTTTCTCGCCTACAGGGATTGGTTTAAAAAAAAAGTTTAAAAATCTTTTAGCCAAGGATTTAGGTTTTGCATTACTTTTAGGCTGTTTGCTTTTCCTCCATTCCTTGAATTCCTTATGCATGGCTCCAATTCCTTTTGCTGTTTTTATTACTTTGTCTTCGATTTTCTTTACTACTGTCCGAGGCAATTTCCGTATTTTATTTATTTTGTCCTTAATTTCATCGACGTTAATTTTTATTTTTTCAGGCTGTCTTTTAATGAGTGATGAACTCTCATAAGGTGTATAACTGGGGTTTTGAGGTTCGGAAACAAGAGTGATGCGATTATTCCTTTGATGTAAAAATTTTGTTACAGGCTGAGCATGTACAAATATACTTTGAGTCCAAAGAAAGAGCACAAGAATTAAAAGTTTTTTAGCCATTTTGTACCAAGGGAAAGCGGTTGGGAGTGAAGAAAAGGAAACGTAAAGATGAACGAGACACAAAATTTGAGGAGCAAAATTAAGTTCAAAGAGGATTCTATATATACATTGGAACAAGGAAAAAAAAAAAAAAAAAAAAAAAAGGGCTTAAAAAAATACTAAAAAATTTGACCGACAGGTAAGAAACCAGATTTCTAAAAATAAAAAGATATGAATGCGAGCTAAATTTAAAATAGTGTATTTTTATACATGTCAAAGCATTACGCCTAGACAAAAAAAAAAAAAAAATCAATTATTTACTTTCTTCGAACCTGATTTGAAATTTGAATTCTGAAAAAATCAAAGTTAATTTATATGTATTAAAAAAAGGTATAAGTTGTTGTTTCAGATGTGAAAATGAGATTGGAAATGAATAGGTTGTAATAAAAAAAGAAGACTGTATATCAAATGAACACCTTAGTTAACCAACTAGAGTAGCTAATAAAAATAAAATAAAATAGCCATTTGATCAGAAAAATATTTTGAACTGCATGTAAACAAAATTTGCATAATACTAATAAACAGGTTGAGTAAAAATTGTGTTATATTAAGTTAACAAATGAAATCCATTTTAAAAGATAAATTTTAATTTACAATTTGATGATGTTAACTTTTCTTCTTCCTCTTCTTTTTTTTTTCCAACTTGCCATCAGTCTACAAAATAAACAAGATTACATGATAATAAAGAATAATTCCAACTTTTCGTTTTATGGTAATTGAACAAAGAGCATTAGTTTCCAAAGACTTTTTTAAAGACCTTCATCAATTTAATATATTCGCTTTTTTAAACATAACAGAGAAACTTAAAATATGTTAAGAAAAAAGTATTAAAAGTGATAAAAGGTTAAATCAATTATATTAAGATTATTTCGTGATGAAAATAATAAATATATATTTTTCAGAAAAGAAAGTTAGAGAAGTTATGAAAGTTTTTTTAAAAATATTTTTCTCCGCACACCTTTTTATGCTCAAAGGGTTTGGTTTTAAACTAAAATAGAAATTAAAATAAATTATCTTCAAAGGTTGCATGAAGATACTTTAAAACCACATCCCTAAAGTTTATTTATACTTTAGGAA
>JADGJU010000237.1:1316-12949 GCA_026937265.1 Coelomomyces lativittatus
AAAAAAAAAAAATTATAAATGTGCTAGAATTTTAAACAAATTTTTACTTAAATAAATAAATATAAAAGTCATAAATGTCATTCATAAAAAAAAAGATGCTGCATGTAGATTATTATTATTATTAAGAAAAAAAAAAAAAAAAAAAAAAAAGGTTCACTTGTATTTCAATGGAAATACTCATTTTTCCATTTTAATCATTCTTTATTTGCATCCATTAATATCTAAAAATTTCTTACGAATGAATATCACTTTGGAATTCAAAAAAAGATAAAATAGAATATGATTAAAGTACACAAACCATAGCCATATCGGAATTAAAAAACATGGTTATTTTACAATCAACCGATGGAGAAAACAGATCTTGGTTTTCAAACTGTACAATTTGAATTAAAAATAATATACGCGTTTCTCAAACCTAAAAGAAAGAAAAGAAAAAAATGAAAAAATTTTAAGCTCAAATCAATTAAGGTAATTGTGTTTTTCGCAATTATTATTTTTTTCCGTTGTTTTTTTTTTTTTTTAAATCCCTAGATTTTTCTCAAAGTATAATGCAACTTTAATACTTTTTTTTTTTTTTTTTTTTTTTTTAAAAAAAAAAAAAAAAAAAAAAAAAAACGACAAGGGGAAAAAAAAAATGATGGAGATTACTGAGCCAACCAGCCAATTCGAGAATAAAATCACTAAGAATAAAAAAAATAAGGTTTGCTTATTTACTAAAATCTATCATTTGAATCGTTTTATACATACGTTTTAGTTGAAAAAATATAATAAATCAAATAAAGATAAAAAAATTTATATTTAAATAAATATTAAGACTTTTTTTTTTTTTTTCTTTTTTACATGAGGGAATTGATACAAAGCAAAAAATTATGAAGAAATCTCAAGTGTGTAATTTAAAAAAAAAAAAATAAATAAAAGATTTGTTCAAATTGTGGAAAAACTGTTACTTTTAAAGCACTCAACTTTTTTTTTTTTAATTTTTAATTTTGCATCAAGGAAAGAAATTGAGAATGACTAAGTCATACAATCAATGAATTCACAGAAAATCATTAGATTTTATTATGGAACGCTATCTTTTCAAAAGTTTCTTGCTGATTTGATTCTCAAGTATTCCATATTTGTACTTTTCCTTTTCCTTTTTTTTTTTTTTTTTTTTTTTCATTTAATTTTTATTTAACTTAAAAAAAAAAAAAAGTCCATAGTGTTCTGTATCGCTAACCCTAAAATTGGAAAGAAGAAACAATGGCCCATAAGGTAACTACTGCAAACATCATTATAAAAATGGATTTTTTTTTAAATATTGGTTTCCGTTTTCGTTAGAATGCAATTAATGAATTTTTATTATTAAAATCATAACTACCTATATATTTAATACTTAATACTTTAAAAAGAAAAAAATGTTCACTTCTTAAACAAGGTCGAAAAACGAAAAATAGAAACTTATGCTGAACAGAAAAGGCAAAAAAATGAAATGAAAATAATGTAAACTGGCTTGCTTTTGATTTCTTACTCTTTCCCTTTCTACCTTTCGTTTTCACTTGAATAGATGTATATTTGACGAATCCACAAATATTCAAGCTTTCATTCTTCTATCCATCCGTCCATCCATACACTATTGGCTTATACGTTAAAGTGTCTGACTGCAGCTTAATTATAAAAGTGAAGGTAAAGTAAAGCATGGTCTAGAGTTATCCCCAACCCCAAACTTTAGTTAAATTCCGAGACTTATTTTTTGAAATTTTTTACAAATTTTAAAGTCCAGATGTATTAAATTTCTTATCCCCCTCTTCCCCTTTATGTGCAAACATATATACATACAGGTATGCAGGTTCCTAAAGGCCTTTATAATGTTTAATTTTAAAATAAGTTCGTATTTCTTTCATAAACGATTGAAAAACATAAAAAATTGTTCATCATTAAAAATGGAGAGCTTGAGCTCTAAAGAAATCTTTCAGTGTCTAAATTCTCTTTTCTTTCTAATATACATTAGAAACGAACTAAAAGAAAAGGCAATTTACACATTTGTAAACTAATTCTGTATCTAAAAAGGAAAAGTATAAAAAAGAAAGAAAAAAGAAAAAGAAAAGAGGAAGAAAAGAAAAAAAATTTAAAGTAAGAAGTGAATATAACTGACTTTTTTTTTTTTTTTTTCCTAAATCTTCTGCATGTAATAAGCTATCTGGCAAGTTCTGAAAGAAGATTTTGAATACATTACCTCAAAATAGATTACAATTACGACTTAAAATGTAAAAAATGGAAATGAAGAAGGCAATTGCTTTGTTTTCCTTTCCTTTGTATTGTAAAATATGCAATAACACTCACATTAAAAATCAATAGTGAACCTGTAAAGTCCATTTAAAGAGTTCGGTAAAAGTTACGGATGTGAATTAATCGCCAAAACAATATTGGGACACGCCATAATATGGAATTCGAATCAATTGTAAAATATTTATAAATCAATTTACGAAATGACTAAGTAAAACTATTTAGGAAGCAACGAAAAAGTGGGGTGAGGAGATAGAAGGAAGTTGATCAAATACTTTTAACTTATTCTTCAATTTTGTATAAATAGAGGTCTATCGGGATTACAAATGTTTAAAAAGTTGTATATTTCGGAAAGTATAAGGAGATTTCTAATTGAAAATTTCAAAAAAAGGAGAAGTGCAAACTTTTATTATTATTATTCACGCCTCTCATACATATGTGTATCGCATGGAGTAAGCGTCTCAAGCAATGAGGATGCATCCATCCATCTTTTATTTTCAATAGTTCATCTCGATTTATTTATTTTTTTTTAATTTAAATTTTCAAGTATATTATTTTCTTCACTTAAATTACCTGCCTTTTACAATGAACATTAGCAAAGGGGTACTTTTTTTTTTTAAATCTTGCATGACTTACTTTATAGATTTCTTTATATACAGAAATGGAGAGAGAAAGAAAAAGGAAAAAAAAAAAAAAGAGAAAAATGAAAATTTAATTCTGATCGAAAAATGTTTGACCAGTTTTATTTTTATGATTAGTTAAAAATCTTTCTCCTCTCTAAGAAAACACTTTTCCCGTATGATGCTTTTTTAAAGGTATCATGGAGCATTAATAAATTCATTTCAACGGGTTCACCTATTTGTTTAAAATTCACAAGGGCTTAAATATTCAAAAATTCAAACAATAAAAATAAAATTAATCAAGAATAAAAGGAAAAATAAAAAGAGAGGTTACGTTATCTGTTATTTAAATAATGACATTGCTTTAAATCAAGTTACAGTATTTTTTTCTACTGAAAAACAAAAAAAAAGAACTTAAATTTTTTTTTGGAAACATACATTTGCTCTTTTACACTCCAAAATGAATTGAAGTAAAAGAAACAGAAAAAAAAAAAAAAAAAAAAAAAAAAGGTGTGATGGTGAGACGCAATAAATACAACTTAGGATGAGATCAAGCTGAAGTTTATATATTGAAGCAGTATCAAACTAAAAAAATCTTAAAATTGAATGAAAAAAATTTTAAAATAAACTACTCTGTATAAAAATACCTAGCCCATTTAGACTGAACTTTAAATCGCGTTAGATTTTTTTTTTTTTTTTTTCTTTTACTGACTATACCATACACATCTTCATCATCAAAACAATCAAAACAATATGGGTAAGGATTTTAAAACGTATTCACCAGTTCAAGCTTCATCCATTTTCTAAGTTACTTCAAAAATCGATAAATTTTTATTTGGAATGTATCCACTTCATTTATAGCCCTCATTGTTTTTTTTTTTTTTTAAGAAATCACCTACTCAGAAGAAAGAGTGAAAGTGTAAGAGAGAGAGAAAATAAAAAGAAAGACAAAAGCAGATACATATGTAAAACAATACTTGAGCAACTATCCAAATACAAAGAAATCATTAAGAAGAAGGATAGTTCTTTTTTTTTATTAGTGTAAAGTATAAAAAAAAAATAAAGCAGGGAATAGGTAAGGCTAAAGAAGGTAAATTAAGATAAGGTTTTCAATTTTCTATCTTAATCAAATAGGAGAGAACTCTAAGAAGAACACAAGTGAATATGAAATGACCATTAAAACAAACAAAAAAAAAAGTAGTGCTAAAGGTAAATTATACATATCTCTCTAGAAAAAAAAGAAAAGAAAAGAAAAATAAATAATAATAAAAACGGAGCCAGGATAATCCATTTCAGCTGAGGAACTCTTGAAGACTTCATTATCATGCGAAAGTTTAAAATGGGCTTTCTTCTTGAATTTCAAAATACAAGTGCTAAGAATTTTAAATATATAAAAGAGTGAGTTGGATAGGACTTACACTTACGAAGTGTAAAACTTGAAATCCACAACTACCCTCACAATTTAAGATTATTCCTCCTCCTACCTTTTTTTTTTTTCTTTTTCTAGTTTTAGTTTCTTAATTAAAAAGAAAGAATAATCCTTTTCATTCCTTTTCAGCAGATTTAGAAATAATTTAAATTCAATGTATATTCAATGTACAATTAACTGAAACGATTGTCTACTCCTTTGAAATTAAAATTCCCTTTCTTAAGAAGTTTTGTTTATGTTGAGTTTAACACTAAAGTTTTGACTTTTTTCATGGTTTTTCTTTTATTTCCTTAAGGAATGGAGAGTAAAAAGCCTATTTCCTTCTTAAGTTTTCCATTTGTTTTTCATTTAACTTAAATTTATTTAAAGCATGCTATCCTTACTTTTTAAAAAGTTTAAAAAAAGAAAAAAGAAAGAAAGAGAATACACTACATAAGACTAAGAATGCATGCAAAAAAAAAAAAAAAAAAAAAGATAAGGGTTGTATGTCACCATTCTTTTGTTTATTTATTTATTTATATTTCCCCTGTAACTTGTATTTTTGGTCTTTCCGTTTTAAGAACAGAAAAACTTCAAAACTAGAAAGGTAAAAATTACTTTTCTTGTATTTTTGAGCAGTGGATACCAAAGAAAAGTAAGAGAGCGAGAGAGAGAGAAAAGGCTTAGTTAAAATTTTTAGTTTTGTTTATAATCAATTCTTCTTTAGTTTATTTTATGTATTCAACCTTTCGCTTTGATCTCTTTAGCACTCTATCTAATCAAGAAAATGAATGAGAGATTAATTCCCGTTCTCTTTTGTTATCCTTTTACATTAACATTTTTTTCCTTTCCTCCATCCATCTAACCTGACCACATACTGATACTTGTAAAAACTCTTTATTTAAATTTTTATATAAATTCGACTTGTAGATTTAATATTTATTCATTCATTGTTGGAGTTTCTACGATAGGATACAGCCAGGTTCTTAATAAAAAAGTAAAATTTAAATTATCAAAATTAAATTCATCTGTTTTCTTCCTCTTCGTGTAAATAGATATATAAAAAATGCCTTTCTTTTCTTCTTTGCGGAACTTCTGTCACTTTTACGATCTTTTACCCTTCCTAAGATCTTTTGATGCTTAAAAAATGAACAAAAGGTGTAGGAAGATATGTCATGTTCATTCAGACGACCTTTCTAATGTGAACACTTTAATACATGGAAAACTACTATACTATGATTGAGACTAGGTTTATGATATTCTATTTCTTTGATGTATCTAAATAATTCTATCTTTTATTAATATATATATATTTATATTTATATCCTGATCTCGAACTTTTCTTCTTGTTCCACCAATAGAAATGGATGTAAAATGTATTTATTTATTCATTCATTTCTAGTGACGAAGTAAGACTTCTTTCAAAGTTACCTAAAACTTAGCTCTCTCAATAAAAAAAAAAAACCCAAGAAAAGAAAAAGAAAAAGAAATGAAATCTACCGAAGAAAGGAACTAAAAGAAATTTAAAGAAAATAAGAGAAGACCACCTCATGAATAAAAGTTTCTTTATGATGTCAAACGAATAATGTTATAAGGACTGGGTAACTTTTTAATTTTTTAATTTTTTAATTTTTTTTTCAGTATTTGTTAATTTTTTTCAGTAAATCTATAGAGAGTATCTGATTTCTATATCCTTTTAATTTTTCTTTTTTTTTTTTTTCCGTTGTTGAACTCTGAACTTCTTTCTCCCTTTTCTGTCCCATTCCACCTAAAAACCCTTTACTTCAATTCTTCAGTGGTGTCCATTATTTTTCCGAATTCTTTTTTTTTCAAGTTTCATTCATTTCCCATTTCTTAGCTTGTTTTTAGTATAGAAGAATTGACTCAAACGCTTCATATCTCATTTCTTCTTTAAAAAAAAAAAAAAAAGGGAAAAAAAGAAAGAAGTGATGTCTTCCAATGGTAATCAAAATACAAATTTTAATCCCTTAACCTCGTCCCTTTCACATTCCTCTACCGCTTTACATACGTCCACTTTTACTCCTAATCATGTGACCACCCCTTCCGGTCCTGCTGCCAACACTTCACTTTCTGTATCCCAAACCACTTCGTCCAAGAGACATCAACGTACTATCTCTAACTTATCTTCAAAATCGTCTTCTTCGATGGCAGATCTATTACCTATGGATGAAACAGTATTGTCTTATAAACTCATTGAAGCTTTACGTTCTGGAGATCTGACTGCAATTTCTAAAATCATCCATCATTTGAAAACCCATTTTCCATTTGCTGAAGGGAAACTTCAGTTCGATCAAACGTTAAATGAAAAATTGGGTTCTCCTCTTTATTTATCTATCGGCATGGCTCCTTCTTCTTGTATTGAGTGGCTCATTAAACAGCAACTTGTAGATATTAATGAAACTCATCAACAAACGGGAGAGACTCCTTTGCATTTGGCTTCGAAACATGGACGCGTAGATATCTTGGATTTACTACTTCATCAGAAAAATATCAACGACACCATCTTGGATAAGCAAGGAAAATTACCCATCGATGTAGCGAAAAATATTGAAATCGCAAATAAACTTAAAAGTATGTGCTATAGCCTTTTTTTTTTTTCACTTTCTCATATAATTAGAGTTTTGAGTTTGTACTGTTTTTATTGTTTTATTTTTTTGTCTATTCTCTTCTTTCGTACACTCGATTCATCTCTTTCTATCTTACCTTTTTACTTATTGTCTTTGATTTTCGTTATATTCTTTGCAATGAAGTATCTAATGAAAATTGAACAGGAAATGCATATCCCAGTGATTTTTAATCAAGTCATTCTACTTTCTACTCACTTTTAAACTCTTCATTTACGAATTATATATTTTCTTATCGGTTTTTTTTTTTTTTTTTTGCCTTAATTTGTAGGTCAGCAAAATTTATTTGTAGCGACTTCTACCGCATTAATGCATGACTTTTCTGTCAAACCCGATGCGATCGTTCTATTAAAAAACCTATTTTCAAATCCTCGTGTGGCTGCGTTAGTCTCCATTCATCATATGGATCCAAACACAGGCTCTACCGTTTTGCACGAAGCAGCCAAACGAAACGACATTGATTTATTGACCTGGTGTTTAATGGAACAACATGGGGACCCTTTTGTCCGTGATCGAAAAGGAAAATACTTTTATGAACTGAGCAAAGATGAAAGAATTAAAGCGTTATTTAAAGAAGGTGCGAGATTAAGTGTTTATTTTTTCCCTGTTCTTCCCCCTTTAGCCATTCCATCTTCATCCTGTTCTTCTCCTTCATCCAATTTTCGTCTTCGCTCTACTTCATATGAAGAATTGTTCATTAAAAACCATTCTCGTCGATCATTACGTGAGTGGATTAAAACCACTTCTCGTGACATGCAGATTAGAAGGAGAAAGAATTCGGCTAAAAGGGTGATGAGTCAAGCCTCTCCCTCTTCTCCACGTATGTTATTACTCTCAATTTTTTTTTTCTTTGTGTTTTTTTTTTTTTAATACTCCCGTTTTATCGTGAAAAAGAAATACACTGCATATGTAAATCAATACTTTTAGGTATCCAATTACCAAAACTCTAAAGCAAAACAAAAAGTAAGCAACGCCAACTTTCCAATGGGGTTTCCATTGTTTTATTGTCTTTGTTTCCTCTTTCTTTTCCTTTTTTTTCATTATTTTTACTTTCCCTTCTCATTCAATTTTTTTAAAGGTTTTCTTACTCCCTCGCCCCACCGGTTTTCATTTTTCTTTCTTTTTTTTTTTTTTCCTACACTTATTCATAATGCTCTTTTTTTTCGAAATGATTCTCTTGTTTCTAACTATCTTATTTACTTAAAACTCAAACGTGCTTACACATTATATAGTTTGGTCACTGCATAAAAAAAAAAAAGTGCAAATGAATTTTGCATTGAACAAAATAAACATAATTGCACAATTTTTTTATACTTTACAATTGTAGAGGCTTCCTGCTGTCTCTTTTTTATTTCATTTTCTCTCCATACCAGAGAGACAATTAATGGAAAAGTTATGAATGGCTGTTACATGCCAAAAAGCATGCGGAGGAATGAGGCATTTAAACTTCATCTATTTTTATTTCTCAAAATTTTGAGTTCAATTCGAAAAAGAGGCCAATGTTCTCTTTGTTCCATGTATCATATCTATGCTGTGCTCTTTACACACCTTTTTTTTTCTTTCTTTCTTTTTTTTAAGAAATATCTATTATGGAACATCTTATTTTCTAATGTTTAGCTCATGCATCATACGCTTAATGTATGAATATCTATTTTTTTTTTTTTTAACTCCATATGTATAGCTGTGCCTAAGGTCCAACCCCTTACCAAATCCTTTTCCAAAGATATTCCTCGTTTATCAGGATTGTTATTTAAATGGACAAATTATGCATCAGGATATAAAGCGCGATGGTTTGTTTTAGAAGATGGTTTATTATCCTATTATAAAAATCAAGACGATGTTCCTGATTCGTGTCGTGGTAGCATCAGTATGAAAGTAGCCTCCGTTTTGACCGACCCTTCTGATCGCCATCGATTCGATGTGCTTGGAAAAGGGTCTATTCGGTATCATTTGAGAACTGAACATGTGGCTGAAGCACAACGCTGGATCCAGGCTCTTAACCAATCTAAAAAATTATTGGATGAACCAACAAATCAGGAAACATTCAGCCATGAATCGGCGCCTTCTTCCGAGTTTGACCCTCCTCTTTCCCCATTTACACCTACCCACAGCGATCCCTCCTTAGATGAGGATTTGTCAAATGTTTTACCTCATGAATCAGAATTGCCGCTTTTATTAGAGTCCTGTAAAACACAATTAGAACTCCAAACCTCTTTACTCCACTCACTCCAAGCACAATTACAATCCTTAAACCTTCCGAACTCCGAGCAATCGGAAAAATTTACTCAACATTTAGGGACGATCCAAGTTAGTATCCATGGTTTTAAAGGTCTCTTTCGTGACTTACAGAACATGTATCAGGATAGGGAAACGTATTGGATAAGACAATGTGATATTGAAAAACAGAGTAAATTGATCTATGAGGCCAACCTCCATAAATTAGCCACTGATTATGATCATATTGAAGCGGAAGCTAGAGTTTTAGTGGATACTTTACATAGAAATTCGAAATCCATCAGCAAAGCAAAAGGCAAACCCAAACCACTCCTGACTTTAGATATTAACCAAGCTTCAACCTTGCATTCTGAAGCTCCCTTGAATAATATAGTTTCTCCTTCTCAATCCTATGGTTCATCTTTGTCTGATGAAGGAGAAGAGAGCAATGAAAGAGAAGACGATGATGAAGAGTTTTTTGATGCCATGGCAGCGGACGAAGAGTCTGCTCAGAAATTGCCACTAGTGAAACTTCCTACCTCTGAAAATGTGCCTTCCTCTGCATCCACACCCGTGCTACTTATTACCCCTTCCCTTCAAGGCTATGAATCAGAAACCTATTCTTTTTCCTCTCAATTACGTACTGGGTTACCTGTAGACCATGCATTACTCAAGAACGAAGTGGGATTATGGAGCGTACTAAAAAACGCTATTGGGAAAGACTTATCTCGAATCACCTTACCGGTGTATTTCAACGAACCCATTTCTATTTTACAGAGATTATGTGAAGACATTGAGTATTCACAACTGCTTGATTTGGCTTGGAAACAAACGCATTCGGATGAACGTATATTGTATGTGGCTGCATTTGCTGTTTCCAGTTATGCCTCCACGGTGGGTCGTACAGGGAAACCGTTTAATCCATTGTTAGGTGAAACCTTTGAGTATGTTCGGAAAGACAAAGGTTTTCGTTATATTTCTGAACAAGTTTCACATCATCCACCTATTTCCGCATGCCATTGTGAATCCAATCATTATGAATTTTATGGCGAAGTCAATATGAAAAATAAATTTTGGGGTAAATCCTTAGAAATTCATCCATTAGGGGTGTCCCATGTGATATTAAAACGAGGTCATGTCAATGAACCTGATGAACATTATTCTTGGCGTAAAGTCACGACGTGTGTTCATAATTTGATTGTCGGTACTTTATGGATCGATCATTATGGGGATATGGAAATTGTAAATCATCAAACCAAAGATAAATGTATTGTGACTTTCAAAAGCACTGGTTGGCGTAACAAAGATCGTTGTGCTATGGAAGGGAAAGTATACCCCCAAAATCAATCTACTCCTTCATGGGAATTATGGGGTACTTGGGATGATAAATTGCTTTGTCGTTCACTTAAAGAAAATTCTTCCATATTAATTAACACGGATGAAGAAGACGCAAGCAAAAAAAATTATATTTTATGGAAACGTGCATTAGCTGCACCCTTGTCTCCAAGCAATTTTAATTTAACGACTTTCGCCTTGACGTTAAACCAACTACCTCCAACCTTGCCAGATTACCTGTGTCCCACCGACTGTCGTTTAAGACCTGACCAACGTGCCATGGAAAATGGTGATTATGACTTGGCAGCGAGTAAAAAACATGAATTAGAGGAGAAACAAAGAGCCACACGAAAAAAAAATGAAGAAAGTGGGTTAAAACATAATCCATGTTGGTTTACGAAAAAGTTAGACACTGACACCGGAGAAATGTATTGGGAATTCTCCAGAGAATATTGGAAAGAGAGAGAAATTAGAAAATGGACGAATGTACCAGACATCTACTAAAATTCTTATTTTTATATATATTTAATTTTGAAAGCTTAATTTCTTTGTTCCTTTTTTTTTGTTTTTTGAGTGTGTCATTTGTAATTCATTTTACTTAACGTCTCCTGAAACTCCACTACACTGAGATCAAAAAAGTCCTTTAAAAAAAAAAAAAAAATACAATAAAAAAATAAAAAAAAAGTTCTCTTTTTTTTAAAAAATTATTTTATTTTTCTTCGTAATTCCTCAAAATGTATAAAAATTATGTCAAATTTTCTGGCCTTTCCCCTCCGCCCCCCTCTTTTCCAACCAATATGTAGATATGTATTTTATTGATAAATAACCAGAAATTTAAGCACTTTTCTCCTTCTATAGTCCTCCAAATATGATGTTGTGGTTGAGCGTGCATTGATGATGCTCCTTATTTTAGTTGAATCTTTTTGACGGAAACAATTGGAATTTTACACTTTTAAATCCTTCTAAACTTCGCGTTTCTCACTTTTCATTTTCGTTTTCACACACCAAAAAACTTGGATGAGCAAAAAAAAAACAAAAAAAAAAACACACATTTTAATGACTTAAAATCGTGAATAATAAACTTTCTTGTGAAATTCCATTTTTATTTCTCTTTCACCCTTTTTTTTTTTTTTTTTTTTTTTTTTT
>JADGJU010000238.1:0-12947 GCA_026937265.1 Coelomomyces lativittatus
TTTTCATTTTTTTTTTTTTTTTTTTTTAAATATCAAATCGATGCAAGATTCTGTTTGTTGTGGTGTTCGTGTTATCTTTTTCACTGTGGAAACAATTTAAATTTAAATTTAAATGCAAAAAAAAAAAAAAAACGCGAAAAATACGTTATTTCGTGAATGATTTAAAAAAATAAAAAATTTAAACTTCAAATTTAAAAATCTTAGCTCATCCAATTTTTTTTTTTTTAATTTTCTCCACTTCTTGAAAAGTTGTCTGGGGTTCACTTTTTCTTCCACTTTGATTACTTTAAAAGCTTTGAAAATGAACGGACCAACTCCTCTTCAACTAACTAGATCTCAAAGTTTATTAAGTCATGCTACTACGGAACACACCAAGAAACTGAACCAACCACCTGAATCTTCGGTATAAAACCTTTCCCTCTATTTGGAAGGATTCTATTTGTATATCTATAAAATTTTTTTTAAAAAAAAAAAAAAGGGTGAATGGGAATGATGATTGATCGATCGGATCGATGTCTTTTTCTTTTCTGGGTTTGCTTTTATCCATTTTTATTTCTTTTAACGAATATCTCTTTTCTCTCTACACCTTGTTTTTCATTTTACTTGTTTATTTGTTTGTTTTTTCTTTTTATAGTTTCATCGACTTACTCATCAACATCCTTCTTTTCAATCCGTGATCAAACGAGTTGCTGATGTACTTTGTTTTCGTACTTAGTTGTTCAAGACTTTCTTTTTCATCCTTTTTTTTCTTAAATAAAAATTTTGCAGTAAGGACTGAGTTAACTACCTTTCGAATCCAATGGATCTATTCATTTCTTTATATTTCTTTTTTTTTTTTTCTAAATTGAATGATTCATGGAAAGTGTAGGATGGATTTCCTCTGAACGAACTTTTCAACGTACCTACAGATCATTGCACCATTTCTTACTCAAAGCATCCCTGGTCTTTTCATCATTATGCTTGGACATCCTCGTCAGATACGAAGGAAATAGAAATAGAGTCTCAAACTACACCAGGGCTAACAACGGTGGGTGGCGTTATTCGTTCGTTTTTATGAAATGTTTAGTTTGTTTTTTTCTTTTTTTGGAAGTGGTTGAGCATGTGAGTCTTCCCTTCCACGACTTACGGTCTTTAACCTTCTCTTTTCTTTCTTTTCTTTTTTTTTTCCTTTAAAGGTGCTTGATTTATTTATTTTATACATTTTCATTTCAGGATTCATCGGTATGGGACCCTGCTTCCAAATGTATTTTAGACTTTTATCAACAACCCAAGGCTCAATTCCACTTCCCTTATACATCTCATGCCGATTTTCATCCTCTTTCAGAACTACCTACGTCTCCTTCCTCCTCCTCCTCCTTTCCATCTAGCCTTCTTCAAACATACCTTGATCCTTCTTTCGAAACCTACCTTGTTCCCCAACCACGTTCGCGTCTATTCCCTTTTACCTCTACTCCACCCTCACCCTCCTCCCCTTGCTCATCCACCCTTCCGACCTCTTGGATTACCTTGGATGCATTCACAAGCACTTTCCCTTCACTTTCATCTCCACTCTTGGAAGGGACCATACGGATGGCCATTTACGATCCTGTATCTCAACGCAAATTAACCCCGGACAGTGACGGAGGGGTGGGAGGTAGAGGCCCGGTTTCTTCTCCTCTCACGGCTTGGTCCATCGACGTCTTGGTGTACCCGGAAAGTGTGTTGGTCATTCGTTTGGATCGACCCTTACTTTCCCTTCCTTCTTCTTCCTCCTCCTCCATGTCCATGACCTCATCGACGTATTTCCAACCCTGGTGTTTTCATGTGATTCCATTGGCGCAACTGACTTGGCCTCATCCACCGTCCATCCAAGTCACCTTCGACACCTTGGTCCTATGTCGACCCACCGAACCCTTCATGACCACCTTGACCTCGTTTTTACTCGATCCAAAAAAAAGAGACTGGAAACTTGTACCGTGTCATGGATCCCTTCACTTTTCGAAACACGACGACACTAACAACAACAACAACAACGACAAGGACGCACGGGACTCCATACCAAAGACTCCGATGCATCCAGAGACAGGAGGACGTGGAGGAGTGACCTTGTTTCCATGGATTCCCCCACCTTCAACGGCCTCATCTTTCTCTTCGCCGTCGTCCGCAGCTTCATTCAGATCTCATGTGGTCTATGTGTTTCCAAAATCACTCCTTTGGAAAAAAAAAACCTCGCCAACACAAACACCTACACACCCTCCAAAACAAAAGTTTCGAAATGTCCTTTGTGTCATCGAAATGTACAACGGATTGAAACGGGTGCCGTGCATATACTCTTTAACCCGCCCTCATCAACGACTTGAGTCGGCTCATACACGTGTTTGGTATCATGAAAAAGTAGGACTCTTATTTTATTTTTATTATTATTATTTTTGATACCTTCAAACTTTCCCCTTTATCGATGTGCGTGTTTGTTTAGTATCTAAACTAAATTGAAAATCTTCATTGACTTACGAGTTTCCACTTTTCTTTTTTTTTCTTTCTTTCTTTTTTCTTACTTTGGAATCTTGACCTCAAATAGAATCCTTTCTTTGAAGATGAAATCAAAATGGATTTACCCCTCAACCCTAATGGTCATTTTTTAAAATTTACATTTTATCATGTTGCTTGTAAGCCTAAACAAGCAGGGAAATTGGTACAGTGCGAAGTTTTTTACCTCTCCTTTTTTTTTTTTTTTTTTCAAATTAAATTAAATCAAATCAAACAACTCTAGTACAACCTCATGTATTGCTTTTTTTTTTTTTTTCCTTAACTGTTGGCTTCATATGATCCTATACTATGAAAAAACGAAATGATCCTCTCTTGTTTTTAAAAGTCACCTTTGCCTTTCTTTTCGTTTTAGACGTGTTTCGGTTCTTCGATCTTTTTCCTTACTTCCCCACAAGGCTCGTACACTCCTGAAGGCCTTTCCACGTTGTCCGTGGTTTCCAACTTACCTCAACCGTTAACCACCACCTTGGCCACCGCTACGGACCCTCTGGTGTTTGAATGTGAAGTGGCTTACGACAGTGCGTTGGTGGTGACCCATCCTTCGTTGTACGCGCTGTTGGTTCATCAAGAGTTACCCACGCACCTTCACGACCTGGCGTCGTTTTACACGTCATCCAGGTTTCCAATGGTCGTCCATCGATGTCTGGACCTCTCGCAGGAGGGCCCGACCGGCGGGACCTTGATGTTGGACTTGTTCCGGGTCTTAATGCTGTGGATCTCGACCGCCTCGGTGGATGACTTGCTCGGTTTCTTAAACCGATCCATCTTGCCTCCCCCAGCACCCCATCCCTTGCACGCTTGGCGCGTCGCGGTCCGTGAGGTCACCTTGGTCGACACCTGGGAACCGTTTGTTTGGTTCTTGGGGGCTTGGGTCACTCGAAGCTTGGCCTTGGAGGAGGGGGTCGCCAGGGATCTGGATCCTACCCCGTTCTCCATCGTGATTTCGGAAATCTCAAAGTTGGGTATGTGTGTATGTTTTTTTTTAAACTACAAGGATGAAAAAAATCAATATCTTTTGATTCCTTTTTTTTTTTTTTTTTCTTCTTGTTTTCTAATAATCTTCATTATTACTTTTTTTTTTTTTTTGGAGTTCATTTATACAGTGTTCGAACGAAGTACTCAGTATGTTAATAAAGCTAAACAATTGAATAATCAATTGGCTTACTTTATTCGTGATCTTATACCGTTCTTTCCTTTTTCTCAAATTCAAAGTTGGGTATGTGTTTCTTTTTTTTTTTTTTTTTTACACTTTTCTTACCCTTTTATTTGTTTAGCTGAATTTGGATTACTCGGTTTTTCACTCCAACCCTGCCTTCTCGTTTATCCCTGTTTTCAAAAATTTATATTCATTTAGCACTTTTTCTATTTCTTCTTCTACCTTAGTTTTGCCTCCATTTGCATACCGTGACCCCAACCTCTTCGATTTTAGATATCCAATTAAAGTTAGACAGCTTATGGATTCTTTCAGGCTATGAACATCCGATTCCACTGAGTTATGTGATTTGTCAATGTATTCCCTTTGTATTCCATGAGGTCGTCGATATACGAATCACTTCCTTGTCC
The DNA here is from genome assembly GCA_026937265.1 of Coelomomyces lativittatus. Taxonomy (NCBI): domain Eukaryota; kingdom Fungi; phylum Blastocladiomycota; class Blastocladiomycetes; order Blastocladiales; family Coelomomycetaceae; genus Coelomomyces; species Coelomomyces lativittatus. The sequence continues at coordinate 4,090 of JADGJU010000238.1, forward strand.
TTATTACGTAACCTTGTGTGTTTAAGGATCTCCACATTACCGATCCCTCTTTGTATTTATTTACTGGAAACCTTGTTCCCATGTGTACCTCTCTTAAGTTCGACAAAAGAACCTTCCGAAACTTTCTTTTCACGGACTCTGATCCTTTGCATCCTCCTCTTATTTCAACGTGTGCCTGATAAATACTTGTCAACTTGGATGTCAGGGTTCATGGAAATTGCCACCTGGATTTCTCATCTGAAACCTTTAATCGACATGTTTCATGTACGAAAAATTTACTAGAAGTGTTCTATCAGTGTGGACTGGTGGTGATTCGCGTGTAAAAAAAAAAAAAAAAAAACTAATGAATGAATTAATTTTCACATTCTTTTGGATTGACATTCATTTCCTTTTTTTCTCTTTTTTCTTTTTCTTTTTTTCTTTTTTTTTGATTTTATCTTTGTGAAGTATCCATCCGACGACGCTGTCCGTGATCGATTGACGATCATTCGACAAGTATTGCATGCTAGAACAGCTAAAGTAAGAATATTTGAAGTTTTTTTAGTTTTTTTTTTCATTTAATTTTTTTGTGTTCTACTTAAGAAGAAACACTGTAACCTCCCCTTAACTACTTTTTATGATATTGATCATCTTTATTTTATTAAATTTTTTTTTTGGCAGCATCATTTAGAAGAAAGATTTAAAGATTTTTCACCCTTACCTACGAAAACCAAGTTTATCAAAGGAAAAGGCATGAATTTACTTGTTGTTTGTTTGTTTGTTTGCGAAGTTTTTATTGACCCTGTGTCTTTTTAAGATTTTAAGTAATGTTAAAAAGCATTTTTTTTTTTTCTTTCTTCGTTTTCTATTCCTCATTTTTTTTTTTTTTTTTCATTTATTCTCTGACGTCTTGGAAATGAATACTTTTAGACTCAACTTCCTTGATTACTTCGACGCATATTGAGCAAGAAAATGAACTATCTAATCAAGTCATGCTGGTGGTGGTGTCTATTTTAGACGTATTACTCGTCTCTTTAACTCATAAAACGTTTGCAAGTTTTATGCCGTTCATTTTAGAATTTTTAAACTTCCGATTACGCCCCAGTACTTTAGGCCAGCTTGTACTTCGAATGATCAAATTAATTGATTTCCACCCTACTGCTGTGTTAGAATTTCATTTGGATCCTTTTTTAAAGACCATCATGACTTACGCTTTATCTTTGGACCTCGAACTACGTTTGTTGGGTGCTCAACTTTTAGCCAACATGTTTCAATCTTGTTTTCAATACCATCTGTCTACTTTCACGTTATTTCGAATCCATTTGACTCGAACAATTGCAAAGTTGTCGTTGACAGATGCTCACACAATGCACTTGTGTTTGGAGACCATGCAACAGCTACAAATAGAAAAGAATGACAAAGAAAAGGATCTAAAAAGTCTGAACTTTTTAGAAGAGGTGTGTGATTCATCTAGGCTTTTAAACAAACTCACACTCTCTCCTCTTTTAGATGTTTAAATATGGATCTCTAAATGATGTGCCTTTCCTTTTTTTCATTTTTTGATTTCAACTATTTAGCCATTCTTCAAACGTGTTTCTTACATCCTTCCTTGGATTTATTTTTATTTGCTGATGTGGACGATAGTATGAAAGGATGCCATCCCACGGACACACGAACCCTCTCGTTTATTCGACATCCTTCCACCATCATGAAAATCCGTGGCACCTCGGTCCATCCTTTCATGATCTCAGTAGGTATGGACGGTGGGGTTTATTTATGTAATGTGGCTAGGGTGCGTAGTAAGTCCGTGAAACCTCACCGTGTATTAGTGTTTCAACTCAAAGTGAACCCTGTCAATGAGGAGGGTATATTAATCGAGGACACCATCGTTTCTGAGGTACATGACTCAAATAAAAGAAAAAAATAAGGGGTGATGGGGGTCTCTTCCCCGTCACTATCATAGTTAGTTCGTTCGTTTGTTTGGAATTCAGATTCACCACTAACAAAAAAATACATGTTTTTTTACACCCTTTGTATGTTTTAGCCTGTTTCATTTTCCGCTTCAACTAAGCTTGAAGACAACTGTATTAAAAACATTCCAATGTCTTTAGCTTTATTTGCGGTACGAACCCGTTTTAGACTCTTTTTCCTGCTTCCTCTTCGTGTTTCAATTGATCCCATTTCGTTTCTAATGAATTTCGAATTCTTTTTTCAACCTCTTTTTTAAAAAAAAAAAAAAAAAATCCTTTAATCCCACCCCTATCTGTTTTTTAGGCTGATTGGAATCATCAAAGCCCTGACCAGAGTCATTGGTTTGCCGCGGGTGGTGCTTCGGGTTTAGTCATACTTTCAGCAGCACCCACTAAATGAACGTGGTTGATTTTGATGGATTCATGAATGGAACACATCAGGTCCATTTAATGAGGACAACCTACCAAGCTCAGGATAAGAATTCAAATGACTTTTAGATGGATTTATTTTTGTTTAGGGCACGAGAAAAGTCTCGATCTCTCCTTTTTTTTTTTTTCTAAATTTTTTGTTTCTTTTTCTTTTTTATTCCATAAAAAAAAATGAAAAATAAAAAAAAATAAAAAAGACTCACTAGAAATAAACAGAAAGATGACACACATTTTTGTGACATTCTACCTTAGGTTGAAAGGGAAAAAATAGAAAAGATTAGCATCGACTTTTATTTTTTGTAAGAGGAATGGAAGATATTAAAATAGTTAATTAAGTGCTTCCAGTATGAAAAAGAAATTACTCAGAACCTAGAAATGAATTTAAATCCATTGTAGATCCTAAAAAGGCTTCCACGCGCTTCAGCATTTTTTCTTCTTCCTCGCTAAAACATATAAAAAAAAGAAAACATTGAAAAGAAAACGTAAAGAATTGAAGTCATTTATATTTTTGTTTTTTAGCATGAGTCTTGACAAGAACAACCAATATAAAAATAAAAACGAATACATACTCTTTCGGTTCCACTTTACTTTCAGATACCAAATGAGGTTCCAAAGCAGTACGTAACGCTTCAAATTTTTGTTCCAATTCTTGTTGAATGTTTTTTTTGTCTACACATCATAAGCAAAAAAAAATTGCATTTCTCAGATCAACGATTTAAAAAAATTAAATTTAAATAAATTAAATTGAAAATGAAAATGAACATACTCTGAAAATATATATCTATGCCGAAGTAAGAAAAAAAAAAAACAATACGATACCGTCAGGACCTGCTTGACGCGTCACCGTCACACCTAGCTCACATTGTCGTAAAAATGCACTCAAAGCTCTTTTCAAACCTAGAACATTTTCATTTCGAGGTTCTGAGTCAGGGACCGACGCCGTTAAAAAGGTATGAACCATGTGCATTGGAGCTTGATCCTCAGGCAATTCAAACATCATGTGTAACAGTCGTTGCAACTTCGGAAATTCAATGGGATTGGTTAATATGGAAGTCAACATAGAGGTGCGTGCATTTAAAACTTGGGTGGCCACTTGAATGGGTGGGAACGTTTCTTGAGTGGTTTGAAGGATGGGAAGGCGGTTCACTAAATAAGGAAACGGATGGACCGTGGTCAACTGAAATTGACGTAAACATTGAGTGGCCATTGTACCGTGCGATGTCGATTCATCTAAATGGAAGGGAACTAAATAAACAAATTGATGGATCATTTCTACAGACAATGTGGAGTGATTAAAGGTGGAAGGAGGTAAAGGTTCTAATAATGTAATATGCAGTAAAGCTGTTTGGGGTTTGGGTGGTTCGGAAGGATCGGAAGGACCAAGATGGATCAAAAGTGCATCCCCTAGAAATTTAAATGTGGACTGAACGATGACCAGGGCAAGTTTGTTGTGGTTGTTGTTGTTTTTTTTTTTTTTGTTATAGATAAATAGATAAAAGAAAAAAAAAAAAAAAAAACAGGAAGAAAAAATTAATAACACAAAACAGTATTCTTATCGAAAATATTAAAATCGATTTAACAACAACACCCACAACAACAAAAGTGTTTTAATTTAATTTAATTTTTTTTATCATTCTCTAAAGCAGAAGAGCCTTACTTTCATTTCTTCAGAAAATGCAGGAAGTGTATACGATGGGTCCATTCGATAAACGAACACTTGTTGTTTCAAATCTTCATCCCACATGTCACCTAGAAAAGCCACTCTAAAATAAGTTCCGCCTGTATTTTCTTTTGATGTAGAGCCGGTCGTCAGTGATTGAAAAGTGTTGGATAACGCTAAATGCAACTCGGCTAGTGCATTCCATTGTTTTTTTACTTCGTAAATAGGAAAAAGTAATTTCGACATAGGTATTAAAAGGTCATACAAATGGGCTTGAATGCATAACGCAATGATTCTTTGAAGTAATTGAGTCAAACCAGTTTCACTAAACAATGGACTTACAAAGTGAAGTTGTTGGAACAAGGTGTGGGTCATAGATTCTTCAAGTAAATTAGAGTTACATGATCCAAATGCTTTGGCTCCCATCGAACCAGGTCGTTTAGGAAAACGGTGTAAAAGAAATTCTGAAACTAAAGCAGCCGCATGTAAACAAGAAAGTGCCGCTTCCATATATCGACCTTGTGCTTCATTTAGATCGGACTGACATTAGGGGCGAAAAGGAACAAAAGAAAAAAAAAATCATCTTATTAAATTTCATTTTAAACTGTCAAAAAATGCTTTCTCCGCTCGCATGTCTTTAAAATCGAAAAAAAAAAGAAAATCACAACATGGTGTGCATTTTTTAAATAAGAAAAAATTAAAAAAAAAAAAAAAAAAAAAAGTTCGAATTACCATTGCACAAAGTGTGTCTAGACGCAAATCAGGGATATTGAAATATCCATTTGCAATTTGATGAAAACAAGCCAATTTCGATTCAAAATCTAAAATTTTGTCTAATTTAATACGGTTTAGAATAACTTGAGAAATCGATTCTATGACGGTTTTCATCTATTCGAAAATGCAAAAAAAGGCAAAAGCCAAAAGAAGATTTGAGAGAAAAAACAAGTGGGTGGAAAAAAAAAAAAAAAAAAAAAACTGTCTGTACTTTCATTTTTTTATTTAATACATATATTTTAAATAAAAAGTTGAATAAGGAACACTCTATACAATGACTAAGCTTCTCTGAAGGCATGGTTAAATGTCCTTTTAATTGAACCTGGTTAAATCTTCTGTATATCGTACTTTTATGATTTATATGCCTACCCTCGTTTTTTTTTTTTTTTTTTCTTATTTAGGAAGCACTTAATGGCTTTTTTTTTTTTTTTAAATCATTTGCTTGTATTCATATTACTTTTGACACGTTAAGTATAGACTCTAAAATTAATAATAATTTTATGTTTACCCATTTAAAAACATGCGAGGGAAAGCCGTCAAAGGAAAAAAAGATAGAAATGGGTTTGGAAAAAAAAAAAAAAAAAACATCAATAATAATAAGAAGGAGCCACTTAATATCTTTGAATCGAAAAGAAAAGGAGCTTTATACTTAAGTTTTTTCTAAACCTCATTATAAAAAAAAGTCATGTAATATACTTGTTCTCTCCCAATTCCAGGTTAGTTATTAAAACGTACCATCTTCCGTTCCATTATTTTTTTAATATTCTTCCCCATTCCAGTTCTACGTTTTTAGCACAGCTATTTTTCTTCACTCTTCTCTCTTCACTCTTCTCTCTTCAACTTCATTTTTTTTTTCCTTCGGTTCTTTCAAAGTGTGCTTTTTTCGTTGAATCGAAAGCGTTGGTTTATAAATATTATTCTAGGATACTTTGATTTTTTTTTTTAAAGCTTTGCATTTGAAAGTCAAATGGTAACTCGATTTGTTTTAAGTTTTATTAGTATTTTTTTCTATTTAGTTATTTTAAATGTTAACCAAATCCTTGGAGGTGCACAAGTTCCAGTAAGTAATGAGCAAGAAACATTTAATGCGGATACTACAGAAGAAGTCGATGGTAAATGGTATTTTATTTATTTCAAAAACGAGGCTCAAAATGAACCCCAAATTCCTTCTTTTAATATCAATACTTCCTTAAAAAAAGAGTCACAAGAAAGAAATGACGTTGAAATTTCATCAAACCAAGATGAGGTCCTAGCCACAGGGAAACTGGAATCTTCACTACCTCCAATTAAACCTCACCAAAAGACTTTAAAAGACGAACATCCACATTCGCAAAATAGCCCAAGCAACATGGGCCCCTTAGATGCAGCAGATTATAAAAATTTGGTGTATGAAATATTTGGAACTTCTAGTATAATGCAAATCAAATACCAAAATTTCGATTCTATTGCATCAATATCTATGCTTGGAGTTTTGACAGCATTGTACGACCTTGTGAAACCTGATAAAAATTCGCAATGGGATCTAAAAAAACGTTTCTTATTACAAAGAGATACATATTCCCTTACTTCACTCAAGACACTTAAAGATAATTTGTTAAAAAATGATTTCCATTTTGGAACCATCTTCTACAGGGGCACCAATACTCGGGGAGACCTCAATGGATTGAAATCGCAATTGAAAAAGTCGGACACCAAAGTGGTAGGGTCTATTCATGACTTCATACATTACACGGATTATATCCCTGGAAAATTATTTCCCACATTGACAAATACAGAAAGTCAAGATACACAAACTTTAGGTTCTTTTGTATCCTATCAATATACTTGGAGAAATCTAGAAACATCAGTTAAAAATAAATTCTTTAGAACCAAACCCAACTCTTTTGCATTGGCGCAGTTTGTTCCATTCATACAGTTGACAGGCAAATTAAAAGTTTATGAAACAGAAACAGAGACAGTAGTGAAAATTCCATTGCAAAAGGTTGGTGCTGGTCAACAAGGAGAAAGTAAGGACGAAATCTTTTTGTATTTACTTCGAAAGAATGTTGATTTTTTGACAATAATCGAGTTCCAATCCCTTCTTAAGGCGTCATCAGAAATGCAAGAGGAACTCAAAACCGTCTCATTCCCTAAATTTTCCTTCTATGACACGAGGATCATGAACGAAACAACTTTTCCAGACATTTTCAAAAAAGGGAATACCGAATTGCCACTTTTAGGCTCTTTCAATCAAGGAAAAATATCTAGTACTTCAGCAGGGTGTGTAAGTGAAAACTTCATTAGAGGATATAGTCTTTCTAAGTTTGAAGTAGGTGATCATGTTGAAGACGGAAATGAAGTTCAATCGAAATACGAAATGGATAAAACGGATATCGACACTAAAGGCCTTACTTTCGAACAAGGATTTTACTTTGTGCTTACCGCCGAATCCGGAAATGCACCTCTTGTTGTATCTTATGTTAAGCCTTCGTCCGTTATAAAAACCCCAGTAGACTGTGAAAAGTAATTTTCTTTGTTAAATGACCGAACGGAAAATTGCATTTTTTTTTTCCCTCCCAATGTTTTGAACTTTAATCCAATTTTGTCATTCTCTTCATTTTTATTTTTTTACTTTTTTTAAAAAATAATAGTTATTATTGCTTAGTTTTTTTCTTTTAAATTAGTTTTTTTGTTTTCTCTATATTCATTTACTTTTAAAAAAGTGGAATAAAAAATGAATGAGGAATTTTGGGTTATCTTTTGAAATTTGGGGTTGTTACTTTTTCTTCTATTTATTTATTTTTCTGAGAATTCGACTTTCATTCACTAAGTGTTAATGGAGATGATTGATACTGTTTATTTTTTTTAACGAAAGAGAACATATATATGTATCCCCTCAATGAAAAGTTTATAAAGTAAAGTTAAGTTGTTTTTTTCTTTTTTACATATTTCTTAGAATGAAATCAATGTATTTGAAAATTTCATTGTTTGAAAGTTAAAATTGAAAATATATATATCAAGATACTTAAATTCTAGTAGATGCTTTAAATTCTTTTTTCAACCACATATTTCATACTTAGAATGTAACAGTTTTAAATAAAATGGTACACTTCTAATAATTGTGCACGCATCGGATTTTCGTTTGAATCAAACGGAACTAGTCATAGAGTATCCTAATAACTAAAATAAAGTTTTTTTTATAAAAAAATTCACCATTTTAAAGAAGGCATGTTTAATTTTTTTTCTTTTTTTGAACTTTAAAAGTTACCATAGTTGCTTTAAAACAAGAGAAAAGAGGTAGGAGTGAGAAGTACTTTAAAAAAAAAAGCTTTTTTTTTTTTTTTCCTGATATATATGGATTTGTCGACCCATGAGTCGCTTTGAAAAAAAAAAAGAGAAAGTAGGGGAGCAACAAAAAGAAAGTTGAAAACAGGCATATGTCTAAAATATGTCTAAACTATGTCTAAAAGAACGTTTAAATGAAATTTACGTACACAAATTATTAGAAATGAATCTTAGTAAGTTTAAGTAGAGGTTTCACAGAGGAAGGAATAAGGGTCGTGTCCATTCCATTCATTCTGAAAAATAAATTCATTTTCAATAGAGGCTTTTAAATTAGGCGCGAAAATAAAAAAGCAATGAGGTATTCTACAAAAAAAAAAAATCTATACATGATGCATCCTACACCTTAGAGTGACGTACCCCTTCCCAATGGGGAAAGAAAGAGGAGGGGAAAGGGTTTGCTCAGAAATGAGGATTCAGGTGAAGAAAAACAAAGTTTTTCTTCATTTTTATTTATTTATCTTAGAGTAAAAAATAAACAAATCTTTTTTTATTCACGAAAGTCTTCAGGTATATAATAGCATCCTTAGGCATGGATAACCGTTTCTATCCAGCCATTTCGGATCCATTGCGACAACAAAAAACAAACTAAACTAAACTAAAAAATAATACTCAAGAGACTTCACCTTATGAAGCAACAACCACACCAAACACTTCTAATCACAGGTAAAAAAAAAAAAAAAATCGAAATTTCGTATAAATTAGAAAACGACGACTTCTTCGAT
>JADGJU010000239.1:0-12872 GCA_026937265.1 Coelomomyces lativittatus
ATATCTAAATAAATAATAATAAAAAAATACAAAGTTTTAAAAATGGTTTGCTACACATTCTACGAAAATGTGATCAGTGATATGTTTGAAAATAAATAAATACATAAATCAATAAGAGAACAAAAGAAAAAAGAGGAAAAATACGCAAACATGTGAATGAAGTGCTAATTCACCGAACTCTCATTTCCTTTTTTGTTATTAAAATCAATAATACACACTCACCATCACCATAAAAGTTCTTAAACAACGTTGACATAATTATGAATCCGGTCGCGTTGATGTTGGGACACACATTCTGCAATCCAAACAATGTTTCGAATTTCTTGTTCCTTTAATTTTAAAAACGCATAAAAAATTCCAAATTGAAATTGACTTAAAAAGGCTTGTTTGTTTAAGTGTACTTCACGTTCAAAAAAGAGATCTTCCAAAGTTTTGTCCATGTTATCGAAGAGTAGGCGAAAATTCTATAAGAATTAAAATAGTTCATGAACACGAAAATCAGAATTAACGAAAACAAAAAATTGTCTAAGTTAAAACAAATGAAAAAGAGACCCATGCATCAATTTGAAGTATTTGTAAGGGTTGGGAAAAATATATATATAGTTTTTTTTTTTTTTTTTTTTTTTTTACTTAAATTCTTCATCCATGCACATCTTTTTGTAGTTTCTCTGCATAAGATTGAAAATGAAAATGCTTCCCTCTTTGTACGTAAATTAAGAAACAATTATTTAAACCACGGCGACTTTTTTTCCCTTTCTCTTAATCATTAAAGAAGATAAATTAGGGTATTTGGAGAGAGAGAGATAGAAATAAAGTTACTTACTGGATAAAAATCTAATACAGCTTTTACGCCATCGGGATCATCTAACCTACCCATTCGTAACGATCCTTCAGGATAAAGCTTACCGAAATTCGGGAATAACTTTACACGATCATCTTTTGAAAGTTGAGTACCGAAAGAATTGATGGTAATATTGATTACCCGACGATCAGCTTCAAACTATAAAAATAGTTAAGTAAATTAAGGCAAAGTGCCAAAATAAAGAAAAAGAAAAAATACACAGAGGAAGGTTTTGAAAAAAAAAAAAAAAAAAAAAAAGAAACAGTTCAGTATGTTTTTCTTCATAATAGATATAATTCGAGGTGAGTTCGAGATGCGGAAAACTTGAAATGATAAATATAAAATAAAAATAATGCAACAGTAGAAAAAAAGACCTCCAAAATATCTTTCATGACTTCAGCAGTAACACCGCCAATATCTTCATTGCAAAAACGGTAAAAATCTTCGAGGTATGCTTTATATAAAGTATTCCGAATAATTTCAATATTCAATTCGTCTAAATCATGGCTTGATAGACAGTTTTTAAAATAAGGTCCTGGTATAAGAAAAATTAAATGGAACACACATACACACAAGGTAAAAGGTAATATGAATGAGTATTTAATGAGAAAAACAAAAATATTAATTACAATTTTCACTTCTAACATAAAAAATAGTCAGCAGCAGCATGTAATCTCCTAATAAAAATTTCAGTATTTTAAATTTCTTTTTTAAGAACAAAAAAGTAATTGTGGTTAGGGGGAAAAAAAAAAGAAGATGAGTAAAAATGATCAGGAATATCTTCATTTGAAATACCAAGAGGAGTATCGACCAACACCATATTGTAAAGCTCTTTGACAGTGGTCGCAACACACAATGCAGGCATAGCATCAAAGTGTCCTAATGGATGGCACTTTTCTAACAATTCGTTGGTATCTCGTTCATGAAGTGTTCCTGTAATCAATAAAATTACGTTATCAATCATATAAGCGTATCTGCATTATACATAAGTATGAAAATATCAGAACGGAAGGAAAAGAGTTAAAAAATGTAAAATCAGCTCCCAACTGTGACAAAGAGTGCAGTTGGAATATAAATTGAAAGGAAAAGGAAAAGTAAATTTTTGACATATTATCTTGTGATCTCCTCTAGAATAAGACAAATATTTTCTGGGGAACATAGCAAAGGAAAAGTGGAATATATTTTCCAACCATAAAGTATGATTTGGATAAAGATAATAATGAAAAAATATGTATATAATAAATGAAATTCAAGAACATACGTCACATAATCTAAGAAACGGGCTAAATCACCCACTGCATTATTTCTAATGTAATTAAAATCTTCTACTAAACGTTGTGTGAGGCGCTCAAAAAGAACTGAAGTTGTCAATGGTGGTGCTTCATTGGCAAGAAAATTGCCATAATCTGAAGCAGAAAGCTGTAACTTCATGTCCTCCAAAGATTCACATTGGGATAGGTTTGAATATTGAGTGCTTGTAAGTAAAGAAGTTCGATAACCTCGAACAACCCCTTCAAGGAAGCCGTGGTCTATATTAAAAGTCAGCATTACAAGTTAAGGAAGAAACAAAGGATTAAAGATTCAAAAGTGACAAATCTATAGACTAAAGAAGGGGTGAGTGAAAATAGTAGCGTTGAATGATGATGACAATACAAATTTTTTTGAAGTAGATATGTAAATTTCTGAGACGAGGCAGAAGAAAAGGAAAGAAAGAAAGGAAAAAAGAATTTATAAAAAAAAAAAAAAAAGGAAAGTAAGAATTATTAATTACTTTTTTTTTTACTTTACTTTACTGGCAGATATCTCAAAGGCTAAAAACTCTCTCAATAACATATATATAAATAGAAAGTTTAAGGAAGCCCACTTTTAGAAGTCAAAAATGAGATTGAGAGTGTAAAGTGACTAATAACATGTTTTTCACTAGAGAAAGAAGAGGACTGTGGTTAAATGTACTTGTCTCTCCTATTCTTGAAGTTTAATCCAATATTCTCTGTTTATTTTATTTTTTATTTTTTTCAAAAGAGTAGAGGAGGAACGACAAGAAAAAAAAAGGCAAAAAAAAAAGAAAACTTGAAATTTTCAGTAAAGGTAATTCATTTTAAATGAATAATCCACCGTTTTCTTTTCATTTCTTTTCCTACAATTCACTAACTGAGAATCTTTAAAATAAAAATTAAATTTGAATCATAAAAAAATAAAATTAAATTCAATGAAAATGATCTTGGTAACCTTAAAAGTTATTTCAGCATATCATCACCATCAACCATAAACTTGCATGAGGATAGAAGAATCAAGTTTTTTTAGAATAAAAGGAAAAATTCATTGAAAATTTTGATTATTTTTAAACGAAAATTTTTTTAAAAGAAGTACTTTTTCATTAAGAATTTCAATGTGATTCTTTTTCTTTACCAAATTATTATATACAATGCATTAAGAGTTTTTTTACTAATAATTCCCAAATAAATATATATATATAAGTAAAAGACTTAAATAAATTTTCCAACGGAAAATTAATTTTAGGGAATGAATAATGTGGTGAACTTAAAGCAGTGCTCTTGTTTTCATGTTATTGTTGTTGTTTTCGCGCTGAAGTTATACATTGCACTCAGTGATTCTAAATTTGATTAATTGTTATTCCTGTATCAGAACAAATTAATATAAAAGAATGAAAAGAAATTTTAATTTTAAATTTAAAGAAAAAAAAAAAATTAAATAAGAAATTTGAGAAATAAAGGCATCAGGAAAAAAATAAATAAAAGTTCCAGGTGTGAAAAAAATATATAAATAAAACGCGAGGAAGGGAGCGTCTGCTTTTCTCTCTCTCTCTCTCTCTCTCTCTCTGTCTTTCTTTTATTCTATTCTGTCCTCTAAAAAAAATCAAACTCAAATTTTACTTGAATTCATACAATGGAGTCAAAAACTTGGACTCTAACTAGGTCTTTGATGTCTCAATTTGAGTATGTTAACCAAACCCAATTTTTACTTATAGGTCTTTTAGGTTTTTGCTTCGTTGGCAACATCGGCATTTGGTTATTAATCAAATATAAATGTACGTTGAAATCACTTTTTATTATTAGCATTTCGTTGTTGTTGTTTTTTCTTTTTTTCTTTAGACGTCCTTTCCGGACATTTCTGATTTCAAATGAAGGATATAAAATTTTAACACTACCTTTCTTTTAATTACTGTTTAAAATAATAGTGTCTCCCCCCTTAAAAGAGGACTCCTTTTCAAATCGATTCCAAAGCCTTGTAAGTTCGATATATTTACCTTACCTCTTTCTTACCTGTTTACTGTTCAGCACTTTTGCTAACTAAAAAAATTCGATCTAATCTTTTTTGATAAATTTTTTATCTTTTGAAAGATCGGCATTAAAAACTACTATACTCTAAAAGCAAAAAGTAGATTTTGAGTCATAAACCATTTTAAGGTGTAAATTCCAAAAAAAAATTAAAAAAAATTAAAAAAAAATAAAAAGTAAATGAAGAGGATTAATACGCGCTCTTCGTTTAATACCACATGCTTTTTCTTAAATTTAAAAATATATATATATATATATATATCTAAATCAATATCACATCTTTTCATTTTAAAAACTATATAAAAATGTCACTCTTTTTTTGTAAATTAAAGTTTAATTTTTTTTAAGCAATGCTGATCACCTAGAATTCTAAAAAACCAATTATTTATATCTAATTGTATTTTTAATCTATAGGAAATAGCTAAAAAGTTTATTAAATATCCCAGCACAAAGAATCATTTTGAAACTATGCCTACAACACCTCTTCCTCCAAAAACGGTTTATGTCAGCATCAACGGTGGCCAAGTGCAAAAGTTAGAACTTTTTCATGGAATCAGTAAAGACGATCTCAATGATATGCTTCTTGCGTATGTATTCCCTTATTGCAATATTTTACGATTTTTTTTTTTAAAATTTTACGATCGAATGAATCATCTATTAATTTCAGTTTAAAAAAAAAAAAAAATAAATAAAGAAAGAAAAAATAAGATGATGAAGAAAGAGAAATTTAAAAAGAAAAAATGAAGATTCCTACCGCTTTTCTTTTCATGGAAAACTCTGTTAGATTGTCCTGTTATACACGGCTTTCTCAATGAAATTTGTAAGTTAAAATTCTTAATCTTTCTTTTATCCTCTTAAACTTACCCCCCTCCCCCCCTCCTACTTACATTTCTCAAAAAGTGCTGCAGGAATCGATGAAGCAGACACTTTGAGACGCGTATCGTTTCATATCCGCAAATTTGATCAAACAATCGTACCCCTTTCTGCCCAACTTCAAGAGAATAATGAATCGTCACCGTACTTAGTGAGCTTGAAATTGGGTAATACTACAAATATTTAATTTCCTTTTTCTTTATTTTTTCTTTTTTGAATTTGAGTTCCCTTTGAATCTTTAATTCCGAAATTCTTTTCATTATATATTTTATTTTCATCAATCTAATTTCCATTTTAACCATTAAATAATTTCATTTTAGAGTCTTTTCATATAAAATATTTGTGAATATATAAAGGACGTTGGGTAAATTCGCTTCCTCCTTTTGAACCCCTTAAGTAACTAATCTTTAAAAAAATATTTTACATTAATATTTTTAGTTGAAAATGTGAAATGGGCTGAAATGTCCGGTCAATTGGACTCTGAAAACTCTTCTGCTTCATCAGAGAATAATAGCGTAATGGTCAATTTGATGCGAATTCAAAACGAACTTTCAAAGCTTCAAAAATCGGTCCAGGTTTGAATTTATTTTTAAATCTGAATTTCATATTTTCATCTTCCTCTTTCGAAAAAAAAAAAAAGAAAAAAAGAAAAAAAAGATTTTCAGAAGTTTTATTACTAAGATTTTCACACTTTTAAAAAAATTATAATGGCTACTTTGCACTTTTTATTTTGCATTAGCTTGTGGAAAAGACAATCAATTCGAAAATCGCGAATCATTCTCAATTAAATATTATTCACAAACCTCACCCGAAATTGCATTTTGAAGCAAAATGTTCCTTTTCAGAAGACATTTTAACTCACTTAAAAACTCCTTGCTTTAACAATTGGAGGTTTGAAGATGATCAATTGACTCGTCTAATTGAGCATATGTTCTTTGATCTGGACCTTGTAGATCGCTTTAAAATTGACCTTAAGCAGCTTAAACACTTCCTCCATACAGTTCGGGATAATTATAACAATAATCCTTTTCATAATTTCCGACATGCGTTTTGTGTTTCGCAAATGGTATGAATCTGACACTTTGCCGAAAGGACATTCCACTAATTTCAATTAAAAATTGATATCCCAACCACTAATTTCATTTTTTTTTTTAAATTTATAATTTTAGTTCTATGGGATGGTTCTAGAATCGGATTTGAAAAAAAAGCTTGAGCCGATAGATCTCTTAATCGGTTTAATTTCTACGTAAGTGAACTTTAGTGTTAAAAAAATAGTTCTTAAAGTTACATATTTTAATTTTAATTTTATTGGTTAACCCTTTTTTTTTTTTTAAATTTCTTCCAATCCACTATTCAGGGTTTTGCATGACATAGATCATCCAGGATTTAATAATGCATATCAAGTCAATGCAAAAACAGAACTAGCCTTGATTTACAACGATCAATCACCCCTAGAAAACCATCACTGCGCCGTTGGATTTGCTTTGCTTCGCATTCCTGAGTGCAATATCCTGGCTAATTTGACCGCGAAAGAATACGAAGCCTTGAGAAAAGGTGTTGTTCGTTCCATATTATCTACCGATATGATCAAGCACGCAGATATAATGGCTAAATTCAAACAGACCTCCGAAAGTTTTAATCTAAGCGATCCAGAACATCGAGCTATGGTGCTTTTTTTTCACTTTTTTATTCATATTAGCGAAATAAATAAAAACAAGGAAAATTAAATCATCTCATATTATGTTATAAAAAAATTTCGGTTTGATTTGAATATTCGAAACTAATTCTTTTTTTTTTTTTTCTTATTTTCTTAAATTATACTTTTTCTAAAGCTAATTGTGATGATGGTCAAATGTTCAGATATTTCCAATGAAGCTAGACCTCCAAATGTTGCAGAACCTTGGTTAGACTGTCTTTTGGAAGAGTACTTTTTACAATCCGACAAAGAGAAAGAAGAAGGGCTTCCCTTTGCACCGTTTATGGATCGAGATAAGGTAACCAAGCCAAGTGCACAAATAGGTTTCATTGAATTTGTGATGCTGCCTATGTTTGAAACCTTAGCTAGAGTATTACCTGCCGTTCAAAACTCTATGGTGGCTCAGATTAAGAAAAGTTTAGAGTATTACAAAAACCTCCAAGCAGAAACAAAACCAAAAGCATAAAGAAAAAATAACTACAAAAGAAGATTTTCCATAGTAAAAAATAACTTTTATTCGTTTTCAATTTTCAGTTATGGAGTTTTAATGCCTGTTTAACTTTTTTTTAATTTTCATTTTTAGGTAGGAATAATTTGGAGATTGTTTTTCTTAGTTTATACTTATTTTATATTTGCATATTGATGATTATTATCTTTCTAAAGCGATGTTAGCCCTTTAAAGATTTCATTTATTTCTAATTCTTACTTTTGTTAATATTCTTGGTTTCTTAGCATTAGGTTGTATCTAAACTGTCCATTACTGCATATCTGATAAATATTTTGCTAATAAAAAAAGTCAATGGATACGAGAGAACATCAATACCCTTATTTTTTAAGTTGTAAATAATATGAGAAAGAGAAAGAAAAAAATAAGAATAGAAGACGAAAAAAAAAAATTAAAAGGAATTTTCAGTGAAAAGTTTTTTACAGTTAAAGAATTAATTTTACATCGCTATTTTAAATTAAAAAGGAGTCAAAACTAACAAACATCTAAAGCAAAAGAGGCTTAAGAAGCAGAGAAGACGAGTAAGGGGAACCTTAAAAAAGCAAAATGTGCTTTATTTTTTTATTAAAGGGAAATGGACGGAAGCCCACGAATTGGAAGCTCACTTTAAAAAATTTCCCTTGAAGACTCAGGTACTGATAGGCCAAGTAATTGTGAAAGTAAGACTTGAGTAAGCTGAATATCATTACTGACTTTCCCTATCTTGAAAGAGAGAAGTTCAATTGATTTGGATAACATTCCCTTCTTTTTATCAAGAAATTCCAAAGCTTCTGTCAAAGTAAGCTGAATGAAGAACCCAAACCCCACATTCAAAAATATAACAGACGTATCTGGGATTCTAGCTTTAACATAAAAGCCACTTCCTAAATCTACCTGAGTCTTGGCTGAAGTCTGACCTGTCTCTTGCAAAAATTGGATTTCAAATTTCTGGTCAGTACATTCGTCCAATTTTTTAATGAGGTGTTCTCGTTCTTCAAGTAGCTTTTTTTGTTTAGGACGTAAAATCGTATGGATAAAGGTTTCATATTTGGTCAAAGCATCTTGAACATTTTCATTAGGTAAAAGGGAAGAATCTTCTGTGGATATCATCCCGTCATAATTTTTTTTGAGAATGAAAATTGAAGATAAAAAAGGAAAGTAATAATTGTTTGAGAAGTTGAAAACTACTAAAGGCTGGAAGAAATGTAAAAATTTAACTAAAAAATTGAAACTATTTTTCTTTTTTCTTTTTTTTTTCTTTTTTTTGTCACATTTCTCTACTTTGATTTAAATTCATTCCGTAAAATAATAGAATTAATATTAATAAAAATAAATTTAAAATTGTTCTGCAGGCATAAATAGATATGTATGTATTCAACAGCAAGAGTCAACCTGGTAAGCTATATAATGTTAGTACACACATATTTTAATATTATTTATACCACTTATTTTGGCATTAGAGCATCTAGTTTATCGATTATGCTTCTTAAAAATATTAAAAGAGTAAAAAAATCTCGATTCTCTTAATGAATTTTAACGGATTTTTAAAAAGCTATTGAAGTTGAGTTCTTCGTGTTCTTTAAATTCTATTTCAAACTATCTTTGTTCTATGCTTGACAAATATATTGTTCTTATTTTCATTTTAGATTTTTTTTTTTTTCAAACTGGAGTTAAATGAGGACAAATTTAGGAGTAGTACTATTCATTTTTATTCCTCCGATTCTTTTTTTTCTTTTTTTTTTTTTTCTTTTTTCTTTTTTGAATTAAAAACCATCAGTCTAGAAAGAGAAGGGAATAGAAGTAGACAAATAACCCTAAGATTTTTATATTACCCTTAAGAATGGTCAAAATAAGCTTTAAAAGTGAATTGAAATTACACAGGAATTGAAGCGAGTTTAAATATAAAAGAGAAGAGGAAAAAAAAAAGATAAGAGAAAGGATAGATAGAGACACTGAACATTCAAAGCTATTTTATAAAGAAATAATTATAAATACAGAATGATTAGTGCTCAGAAAAAGATTTTGATGGTTTATTTCTTTTTTCTTTGTTAGCAAATAAATGTTTACTGACCTAATTATACTCTATTATAGGAAGAAATTACATTCTGGATACTATATGATCATCCGATTTGAATAAAGTAAACAAATTAATATTGATGGTAATAATCAGATTGAGTATTACCATCAATATTACTAAAATAAACAGTTACTACAGAAGAATCTCATACATAACGGAGAAATTTTTAGCTATTTATTAAAATGAATAACTTTTGGTTTTTCTTTATTTTTTTAATTTAACTCTTTTATTATTATTATTATTTATTTATTTTTGTTTAAAGTTATAGTTGAGTTTATAACCTAATGGTAAAGTCAATATAAGAGACTTTAAAATGAAATTAAATTGAAAACTCATAATTCTACACGAGATGGGCTCTTCGGCAGCATCTCATTATTTTCAACTTCATCATTAATTCCTTTTCCAAAATCTGTTGACGACGTAGCGCATAGTTTTCCTTGAATCCCCATTTGATAACAAGCCAAATGTGGAAATGAATCTCTTAAAAAGGATACCAGGTAACGGCAGGTCACTATAAATATATATATATATAATTATATAATGCACATTTAAATAAGAATAAAGAAATAAACAATTTTTTTCAGTATTAATTCATAAAATGCTTATTTTTTGAAAGAAAGTAGAAAATGAATAAAAAAATTGAAAAGTGTTTTGGATATTTTAATTGAGGTTTTAAGGAAAGAGAAGTAGAATGGAAGAGCTTTTTTTAAAATGTTCAATAAAGATTTTTTTTTAAAAAAAAGAAAGAAAGTTAAACGCAGGCAAGGTGTAGTGGGAGTCTGATAATTTTCTAATTAAAAGACACGACTACACGTTGAATTTTTGAAACTCTTACCTTCTTTGAGTGAGATTGAGGGATTAGACAATGCTCTAACACACGCCTCTGCGTTACTAAATCCACCTGTAAGTTTGGAGGTAGAACAAGCTCCATCAGAGTTTGAAAATTCTGAACAAATATGCTGCATCATCTCTAAACGATCTGGAAATAAATCATGCCAATCAAGAAATCCAGGTCGCTGAAAAGAAATATCGTATTCATTGATTTTTCCTTCTCGATTAAACAGCCACCAACTCCATACTTCCAAAGAAATAGGTTGAAGTGGAGTAGGTGCTTTTCGAATTTTAGCATTCAAGGTGGTATGACGCAGTAAAAGACGTTGTAAAAAGGACTCACTAGGTGAGTTTGAACCCGTTTGCCGTATGGAACCAGGAACAGGTAGAGTGGAAGAAAGAGCGCCTTTGAAATGTAATCGGTGGACAGCAGAGACAATATTACACGTAGAACTGTAGTAGGGTTGTTCTACCCTTATAATTTCGTAGCCTATCTTTTTCAAAATAATTCGAGGTAATTCTCGAAAATATACATAATTTGCTTGAAATCCGGTAATCACACCTAATAAGTTTATATTCCCTTTGACGTTTGTTGCGAAAGTATCGTTTAATTTAACTTTTATTAAGTTTAAAACATTTAAGTATTAGAAGTTATCGATTAAAGAGTATATAAATATATATAAATATATATAAAGCATGTGAATGAGAGTAAAGACGTGTAAAAGAGTACTGATATACATAAATAAATTCCTAGTGTTCTGGATTTTAGTACTTTAAACCTTGAAGTATGCAAAAGTCATGTAAGTTTTTTTTTTCTTTAAAAAAAATAAAAAATAAAAATAAAAGAAAATTCAAAATACATACTAAAAGGATCCATTTTATTGATCGATACGAACAAATTGGATAACACAGTAGAAAAATAATCCCAATTGGGTGGTATTTCACAAACGGGTAGTTTAAAAGTCCTCCATTTTTCTTCTTTTACTTTCGTTTCATTGATAATAGGTGGTGAAGAAGAAGACATTTCAATCAAGATTTTTTGATCTGACACAGGCGATGTATTTTCTGATCCAGCAGTAGTATCAGTGTTCCCCGGGACGGGTACAACATTACCTTGCTTGACGACAAAATAGGCTTTGGCCCCATACTGAGAGGTCAATAAAGTGAATAGAATACATGTAATTGTAAAGAGTATTTTGCTTAACGATAGTAAAAACATTTCTATTACTATTTTTGTTGATTTTGTGGAATGTACCTGTGCAACAATTTGCTACAAATCCATAAAGGACAAATTACAATTTTTTTTTGAAGGTCTTCACTAAAATTTCTTTTCTTTCAATTTTAAAAAAAAAAAAAAAAGAAAAAAAAAAAAATGGAACTGAACTTAGGGTTGCACGAAATTAATTTCTTAAGTGAGAAAAAATAAAAAAAATAAAAAATAAAAAATAAAAAATAAAAAATAAAAGAATAAAAAGGTATGTAATAATTAAATTTAAACGCGATGCTTTCTAATTCTAGAATTGATTATCATCGTGAAATTCTCCTTTTCTTTTTTTATGAAATAACGTGGAAGTAAATCAAATCATTTTTTATTCTTTTTCTTTAAATTTAAGAAGTATCGGTAAAAAAAAAATATAATATAATATAATATAATAATAAAACGTAATACACAGTAATTATTATTCTTAGAAATTTCTTGATCTTTACTTGAATTTTCTATTTTTATTTGTATTTACATTTTCACCTCAATAACTCAAGGGTTAACCCCCCTATGCTATTAAGTGAAGAGGTTTTGAGTTAAAAATTTAAAATATAAAAAAGATAAGCATTGAAAATTAAACATAGAAACCATCTAAAATTATCATAAACATTAATAAATTTAAAATTTAGAATGTTCCATTTTATTTAAATAAAAATGAGCTCTTATCCAACTTTCATTCACGATGAACTGAACAACGTAATGTAATATTGTTGAAAATTACAATTCATGAAAGGATTGGCACAATTATATTAAATTACCACAAACAAGGGTGGAGTCCATTTGTAATTGCTCCAAAAAATTAAAAAAATTAAAAAAAAATAAAAGCAAGGAAAAATTCCGAAAAAACTTAAAAAGTCTGATAATTTTGTGATAAAGAAAAGTGTTGTGATAAAATAGTTTTGTTGCTGTGAGATTTAACTTTTTTTTTTTTTTTTTTTTTTTTTCTTTAAGGAATTGCAATAAGTTTATTTTTACTACTGATCTGGCCATTTCTTTGAATTGACAAAAAAAAAAAAAATTCAATCAAAAGTAACTGTCACAATCACTGTCAGACTATCCAATTCTCTCAAAGTGATTCAATTACTTCATTTTCATTCATTTCTCTTCTACTCTTCTTGTAATTCTTTCTTCAGTGAATACCCTCTTAAAGTAATAATAAAAATTAAAAATAGAAAAATATGGAAGATTTAGCACTGGTTTTCTCGAACATTGGACTTTCGGAAGAGAAAGCTCGTGAAACAGCAGGAAATGCAAAGTTATCATCGACCTTAGTTAAAATTTTAGACCATGTACGAAACTGCTCAATTTATTAATTCTTTATTTTCCTTTATTATTTTGATGATTATAACAAGTCTAAATTATATCAACTTTTATGAATACATGGGTGAAAAAAGGGAAGAAAGAACGAGAAAAACAGACAAATAATTATAATAATTGCGAGAGGAGGGGTCCCTAGGGCAGTAATTTTCAACTTTATGAATCTCCTTTTTTTTTTTTTTTTTTTTTTTTT
>JADGJU010000240.1:0-12862 GCA_026937265.1 Coelomomyces lativittatus
TTTCTTTTTACCTTTAACAATTTTCTTTAACATGCTGTTTTTTTTTTTTTTTTTTAAAAAGGGAAGGGTTGTATTTTACATTAATTTCTTACTTTTATTTTTATATATTTTTTGCTATGGAAATGTTGCAAATACTAACAATAAGTTCAGCATTTTAATCATCGCCAAAAGCACCACTAATCATACATACTCATACTATCATCTCTCTGAATAATAATATTCACAATAATAATAATCGCGTGTTCATTTATGGGACAATTAGATACAAGCAGCCAATCTTATTTAATATTTAATAGTTCATCCGCTTTCTTTTTTTCACTCTCTTCGCCCTTTCAATGAGTAAAAGACGTGCAAATTTGATAGAGATGGACTGTAAATGATAAAAGTGGTCATTGCAACTTCTAAACATTATTGCTCTAAAATCCTCCTCCATTTCAATTTCCCTTCTCAATTATAATTAATTTAATTTAAAAAAAAAAAAAAAAAAAAAAAGTCTTCACCATTTTTAAACAAACAAGAGTAAAAAAAAAATTCGAAAAATGAAAAAATCAATTTAAAATACAATAGCAATAATAATAAATACAATCTAAGGATAAATTTTTAATGTGTGTATACAAAGTACGTGTACATGTCCGTGTCTAAAAGAATTCTACAAAGGAAATTTTTTTTTTCCTCTAATTATTTTTACATTATAAATTTATAAAAAAAAAAAAAAAGAATTATTCAGAATTTTTAAAAAAGGTGTTCTTTTTCTGGATTTTTTCTTTTAAAGGAGCTAGTTTTTTATTTATCCTAAAAATTGATGAACTAACTTTCGAAGTAATAGATGACTTAAGCTTGGATAGCTTCTCCACTCTTAAAACCTTTTTCGAAAAGAAAAATCTATCAGAACCATGATTTTTCTGGGGCCCTGAAATTGTTTTTTCATCATCAAAGCTTTCATTTTCTAATGCAGAATCTGTGCTGTTAAGTTTTATTTCTACTTGGGCAATTTCTTCCTCTTGAATTTCATTTTCTATTTCTATGGGACTCAAAGATTCATTAGAAACGGAATTTTTACTGCTTAACCTTTCAGATAATAAAGATTCATTATGTTCTTGATGTATTTCTTTTTCCACATCCGAGTTTAAGACGTTATTATTAAAAAACAGAGGCTCTTCATGAACGCTTACAGAATACAAAGATACATGTTCGAGATAGATACCTTCCTCTACTTCAGTTTCAATTGAGTATTGTTTAGGGGTGGAAGACTCACTGTTTAAGCTTACAGAACAAAAAGAACCATGCTCTTGATGAACATTTTCGGCTTCTTCATATGCTGTAGAGTCATGAAGAAGTGAATGCACACTACTTCCTAGACTTTTAGAGTAAAGGGAACCATTATTTAGAGTTTTGTTTTTAAAATTCGAGACTTGAGTGAGCTCGATTTCTTCAAGTTTTTCTTTACGAGCAGGATAAAAAGGAAATTTAAAAAAAGTTTTTTCCAAACACTGTATTTGTTGAATGAATTGTTTTATAGGGGATTCTTCCCATCCACCTGGTATTTTTTCGGAGGCCATGGTAAGGGAATTTTCATTATAACTTTCAAAAAAGTGACTGTCATCGATTTTTGAAGTAACAGATAGACTATCCTTTTCGTTATTCAGGGAAGATTTATACAAATCTAAAAGTAGGGATTGGTCTAATTGACAATGACCTCGAGAGCTTAGAGTAGCATCCACTTCTGTAGTATCGAATATCGTAAAAATAATATATAATATGTATAAGAAAAAAGAAAAAGAAGCTTTGTAAGTAATAAGTCGATTTAAAAAAAAAGAAAAAAAAAAAGGACTTATGCCTATAAAAGATAGAAGGTGCCAGCAAGACAGCACCAATACAAAAAAAAAAAGAGTAAAGGAAAAGCGAATTTATACCCTTGAAGAACATGCAGCCTTCTTCAAAGTGTCTTTGGAAAGAGGTTTCGTGGTAAGGAAGAAATTCCCCTAACTTTGATAAATGACAAGAATTTACAGTAAGTATAATAAAGGATGAAGATTGGGATGTTAGAATTTAAGATTTTGTTTGAATTAAGAAAAAGGAATTAAAAAAGTAAACGGAATATTATTTTAAGCAAACGATTGCAATGACTGCATTTATAAAAATAAAAAATGAAAATAAAAAAGAATGTGCCCATGATTTTTGGATAAATAAATGGATGCTCAGTTGCAGAATACATGATAATCTACATACCCAATGGACAAATAATAACAAGTACACCTTTTCTTGTAAATGAATTTTTGAAAGAATAAATTGTTCTTTTCCCTTGTCGAATTGGTCTATTAAGATTTCACGGGATGAGTCTTACGTAGAATGAAAAAATACAGTTTAAAATCAAATAATATATTAATCATAACCAAAATATTTGTAAATACGTGTTTTTGAACGTTTCTTAATATTTTCTATTTTATTTTTCTTCATCCCTTACTTATCTTTTGAACGATATCATTTTCATTTTTTTATTTTATTTTTATTTTATTTTTTTTAATAAAGACGGGCAAGGAAAAAGGGAAATTAGTGTGCATACCTCCACTCGCATTAAATTTAACCTCATGGTCATTCACGATGTCGAAAATCATCCATTTCGTTTCTTCAGGTTCAGACTCTCGCACATTTTGTAGTTCTTCGTAGACTTTAGAATCTAAAGTATCAAAAGTCAATGGAGTTATCATTTTGTCAAAGACGTTGTGTGTAGTGGTTACTAGAATTGCTATTTCGAAATGTCCTCTATATAATTGACAGTTTCGAGCTATATTTTTAAGTCTTGAGAAATCTATAACAAAAAGAATTAGCAGAACTTTAAAAAGAAAAAGCGCGGAACGTGCAAGAGAAATAAATAAAAATTAGGAAAAAAAAAAAAAAAAAAACTCTTCCTGTCAACCTTTGAATGAATTATAAAAAAATTTTAAAGAAAAAAGTGAGTACATAATACTTTACACAAAATTGAATACCAATATTCCAATGTAATTTAATTTAAAAATGTATGCTTATACAGAAAAATAAAAAAAAGGAAAGAACGTTCGGAAAACTGCTCATTGTCAATGATTGGCTAAGGATGTTTTGAATGAAATATATTTGTTCATTTACAACTTACTTTTTTTCTCATTTTTTCCTAACTTTTCCTAGGAAGTTAGTTTTTTTTGTTTAACAACAATTATGCCCATTCCATCATTTCAAAGCTTTTCCTACTTTTTCATCTCTCACTTTTTTTCTTTGAAAATTTTGTCTGAAAATCGTTCAAAACTTCTTCTTTTTTTTAAAATTGGAAAAAGAACTTTTACCCTTTCTTTCTTTCTTTTTTTTTTTTTCATTCTGGAACTTTAAAATAATTACACTCATGATTCTCTTTTTACAATCTTGAAATGAGAACGAAAAAACGTATCTATTTTTACTCTTCAATTTATAGTTGCAAAAGAACTTGATTAGTAAGGGGAGGGGGGGAGGGGGGCGGGGAAGAAGTCGAAATTTTTAGAAAAATTCTAATGAGTTGCAAAAATAGAATATATGGATAGCTTTAAAGCAATGGAAAAAAAATCTCTACATATTTTTGGAACTTTTGATAGATTGGAAAATAATCGATGCGTTTTATTTTAAAAGGCTTCTTTTATTTTATGAAAAAAATTAAAGCAAAATTAAATTTGATACAATTTGGATAGAATGAATTGCTTCGTAAAAATGAGCTGTGTGTAGAAAAAAAAGAAAAGAAAGACAGGGAGGGTTTTGCCTTTTAGAACTCAATATCCTCTATCTTCTTTATTTATTCTGTAAAAGAAGAATACAAATTCTTATTTTAATATGCTTTTTTTTTAAGGAAATTCAAAAACCAAAGATTTCAAAACAAAACAAAAATTACTCTATTAATGAAGAGAATAAAGAAAATTCAAAGTCCATCTTAAACGCTTAATATGGACAAAAATAAAACCAATATATATATTACGGATGTTAATATATATACATATATATATATTTAAAATGTAGTATTTTATACGTATGAAATTGAAAGGTTGAACATGAGAAAGTTAAGCACTAAAAGCAACTTTCCTTACATCCCAAATTTTCAATCCACGAGCTCTAGCTATGTCATCCATTCTTTTTTGTTGATTTAATGCAAGCATGGTGGCTTTAATTACATTTATAGGATTGGTTGAGCCTCTGACTTTGGCAGAAATGTCACGAATTCCAGCACATTTACAAAGTTCATGGATATGAGGGTTTGTACGAATTCCAAAGCCTGCATAAAAGTAAAAAAAAATGGCTTTGTTAATTTCGTTGTTGTTGTTGTTGGGATGGAAAGTAAAAGACAGAAAATAAAAAAATTAAAAAAGTGAAGAAAATAAAAAAGCTTTAGATTTCATTCCTACCTGGAGGTGCAGTTCTGAGTATAACGTGGGTAGCTTTGAAAGTTGAGGTAACATTGCTCCAGATAGTCCGATTTTCAAATCGATCGATTGGCTCCATGCGCCTTTGAGCCAAATCCATGGCTTTTATTACAGCATCTCTAGGTTCACTGGCGTTGGCTTCTCCATAAGCAACGCATCCTTTCATATCCCCTACCACTGCTAATACTGAAGTACTGTACTTTTTCCCGCCCCCAGTCATTTTAACAACTTTGCGCATGTGAAGAACTTTACGGTATAAATTCATCCGCCTGGGTGGTGGAGGTGGGACAACTTCAGGAGAGTAAGGAACGACACTTTTTTCTGAAGCTGTAAAAGGAAGTTGAATGAATTCCATTGTTTTTTTGCTAGGTAAAAAATCGGCTGGATCCAGCTCGGAAGGAGGAGTATCTAAGGAGGCTAACCATAGTGAATCTGGACTAGGTAGAATAGTTTTAATTTGTTTTTCATCTGGTGTTTTTCTGCTTTGTAAAGGCCGGGATTTAGTACGAGAGTAAGAAGAGTAGCATGAAAATGGAATAGTGTAAACCAATGATGGAGAAGAAAATTGAATTTTTTTTGGAAATTTAAATGGTGGAAGACGCAGAGTCAGGAGTAACGTGGTATTCATTGAAAAGAAAAGTGACGAGGACGAAGAAGAAATTTTAATGATAACTTTGATATAAAAAATAAAATAAAATAAAAGGGAAGATAAATAGAGAGAGAGAAAGGGGGGCTTCAATGGTAAATGAAGGGGAAGAAGAAGAGGTTTTTAGTTTTTAAAATGTGGTTTATTTTTTGTTAAAAACTAACAAACTTTGAGCACTTGAAAAAAAATTTAAAAAAAATGAATTTCATTTTTGATTTCTAAAAAAGAGTATTTTTTTTTTTTTTTTTTCTTCTTCGTCTTCTTTTCCTTAAAAGTAAAAAAAGTGAAGCAACTTGTCTGTTCCTTGTGTCCTCCTTGATTACTTGACCTTTCAATACAAACAATGATTGAAATTGTGTGCAAGTACATAAATTTAGTTATTGGTTTTTGTCTTTTTTTATTCTTTTAAAATATATATATATAGAATTACAGTGAAATGCTTTCCATTTTTTTCTTCCTTTACTTTTCCTTTCGTAATTTAATTTTCTTACCTTCCTTATTAATTAAAATTTAACTTTTTAGTGACAGGTTAGGTAAAAAAGTCAGAGTCAAATGTAATCCAGAAGATACTATAGGTGACTTAAAAAAACTAATCGCAGCACAAATTGGTACAAAGTCAGAAAAAATAGTAGTAAAGAAATGGTATACTGTCTTTAAAGACCACATTACTTTAGAAG
The DNA here is from genome assembly GCA_026937265.1 of Coelomomyces lativittatus. Taxonomy (NCBI): domain Eukaryota; kingdom Fungi; phylum Blastocladiomycota; class Blastocladiomycetes; order Blastocladiales; family Coelomomycetaceae; genus Coelomomyces; species Coelomomyces lativittatus. The sequence continues at coordinate 5,739 of JADGJU010000240.1, forward strand.
ATTATGAAATTCATGATGGCATGAACTTAGAGGTCCGTTTCTATAGTATCTTTCATTGTACTCTATACGCTTATTTCTTGTTTTATAGAAGTTAATAAATGTTTTCATATTTTAATTCTACAATCGTCAATGCTTTATGTATTTTTGCTGATACAAATCCCTATTGCTTTCATTATAAAATTTAGTTATACTACCAATGAATTTTTATTCTCATCTTTCCGAACTTCGCCAAGGCTTTTAACTTCTTCAGTATGAACATTTTTGAAAAAAAAAAGGAAGAAAAAAAAAGATATTCCTGCAAAATTTACGATGCCACTTTTTTTGAAAACTGAAATCCAAAATATTTTGAAAATCTTGGCACAACTTGTGGAATAAATTTTTTTTTTTTTTTTTTTTTTTTTTTTAATTAAAAAAAAGCTTTACTTACAATATTTCCAAAGTTTTGGTTTCAAAAATAGACAAGATATTTAAAAAAATATGGAGATAAGCTTTTGACCAGTTAGAAAACAAATTTACTTTTATGAGATTTATTTCAATTACACGCTCAAAGAAAAAAAATGATTATAGTTTAGGGTTGACCTTCTTCAAAACGTCTATGACGATAAACCTGCTTTTATTCTGAAAGAATATTTTTGAAAAACATTACTCCATTTGCTTATTTATCTGAATGGGTTTAACTTTATTCTTACTTTCAGAAGGGGGGTGGCATGGGGTCGCATTTTCAATTTTAATTCATTAGTTCGAATCTTTTATCATTCCGCAGTGACAAATAGTTACCTCGCCCTCCCTCTTCCTCTTTTTCACTAATTCCATTTATTAAAAAGGATGGTAATACAAACGTTGGTATACTAAAAATTGACATTGATGGTTCTAATTACACACCTAAATGAGGGAAAAAGAAAATATAAAAAAACCCAACCCCTTTTTTCCAGATTTTTTTTTTTTTTAACCTTATGAAAAAGCACAGGAGTCCATAGTGTATGGCGTCAATTTCTTTTCCTTTTTAAGTTCATAATTAAGCTTATTCGAAAGAATCAATACTGACAGTTTTGAATATCGTTGTTAATATAATGAACATGTATATGCATATGTATATAAACGTAATTTCTCCTTTATGTAAGCAACCAGATTTAACTTTAGTGAATTTTCTGCAATGAAAGTAGATAATTTATTTATTCGTTAGGTTCTGTTAAAAATTTTTAAACTGTTTTTCTCATTTCAGAGGGAAAAAAAAATGTAATAGAAAAATAAGTAAATATTTCGTCCTATGACAATAATGTATTTTATGGTTGCACAGTGAATTTTCGGTTGATGTTGGTCAACATGAGTAAAGAGTGCATTTTGTCTATTTAAAAATTAGCCCTCAATTTTAATTACAGAGTGGATTATTACTAATAGTAAAAAAGAAAAAGAAAGGATAGGAGCAAAATAAAAATAAAGCGTTCAACTAAAAAAAAGAAAAATCCAAAAGAAATAGGAAAAAAGTAAAAGAGAGTATTGGGATGGGGAGAGAAAGGTGAATAATCTATGGTTCTTATTTTTTAGAGTGAAAAAAAAAAAAAATAATAATAATAATAATAGAATGCTGGTTAGGTGGAGAGAGGCACATGGTAAAAGTTTCATTGGAACATTTGAACACGAATTTCACTTTAATTTTTTGAAACTAAGTTTATTTTGTTTCCCATAATAATATTTTACTTTCCCTTTTTATATGGATATTTAGTTTAATTTATTCATTTCAGTTCCTTTTTTGTATTTTTATAGAAAAGTGCACTATCTATATAGTTGATTTTGGTGTTTTCGTATCTTGACCTACTTCAATGATATGTGACGAGAGTATTCGTGAGGCGTCTCTTTTCTCCTTTTCTAATGTTTGTAAAGGAGTGAAAACAGTAGGTGCTGGGAGCATCTTGCATACAGTGGGGCGAAGCACGAAATTGGCTGGAGATATATTTAAGTTCAATGGTGAGGATAATGAGGACACTAAATAATCGGGTGTCCGAATGGAAGAAATGGAAAGTGTTGCTGACGGAGGAGGGTCAACGAACCTTTAATTTTTTTTTTTTTTTTTTTTTTTTTTAAATTCAAAAGCAAAAAGTCATCACAAAAACATGGGTTACATCAATTAGTCACCAGTTTTCTGTACTTTTTTTTCTTTTTTTCTTTTTTTCAAGATGGATTATTGTTAAAACCTTTAAAAAAAAAAAAAAAAAAAAAACAACACCAAGAAAAAAAAAAAAAAAAAAAAAAAAGATGCATACGATTTCCAAAACGCTTTGTTTATACCAATATTGTCTAATGCTGGAAAAGAAATCCCTTCTATTTTGTTGTCTGAAAGCATGGTGGTCATAAACCCTGACCATACTTCATACATAGGGGTGACAATAAAATCCATAAAACCTAACTGGCATTTACTCACAGAAGGTATATTTCTATCCATGAACCTTGAAATATTCATCCCATGTTCTCTTTCTAAATCTCCTTGTAAAAAGAATTCCGCTAACACCAACTCAGCCCATTTTTGTGATAAAGCGGGCATTTTTGTTGGGTTCGAAATATCAGCGCATTTTAAACCAATTTCCATTACTTGTAATCGATCTTTTAAATCTTTAAATAGAATTCCTTGACTTTGCACTTTGTTCTTAAATTTTGAGACATGTTCAAAATGACCTACCATGTCTGTTGCTAGGACCATTTTTATCATGCATTGCCGTATATGACGAAGAGAGGTTAAAGGAAGGTCAGACAAAAAATTGGTTTCAGGATTTACCAATAACCATTCGAATCCTTTCGTACAATGATGATTTTCTAATACGGATTGATCATTGTAACGTAAACATAAAGAATGCCTGGTTTCTATTAAATACACATTGTTCACCCCCGGGTGATCCAAATCGTGAATTGCTGCGGCCATTATGCACGCAAAGATTTCTTCGTGAGAAAAGTGATCTGCTAAATGCATTGTACTCAAAAAGAAATGGAACGTTTGGGTGACATCACTTGCATGAATCGAGTTATGGTAAGGGTTAAGTCTGTACCCTTGGTCAATTTTTTTTAGACACCTATCTACTTTTTGACGATCTAATTTTAATTTATTGAACAAATCATAATACGTCAGTAAATGAATTACTAAATGACACAAAGGTTGACCGTTGGTAGCCTCTGCTAAGTCAAAGCAATTGAAATCCCATGATTGGGACTTCCCCAACACATCCATTAATTTTGTATTCGTATCGAATTGAGGAATTTCCCAGGATAGCGCTGAGTATTCCTCTTCCTCATCAAATCGATGTTTGTGGGTTAGTAATTGCATGGACCCTTCTTCTTTTAATGAGGGTAGTTCAATTCCAGCTTCTGCTTCAGGCTCATTTTGGTGAAGTAAATTATTTAACCATGCCTTTAAGTCATTATCTATATCTTGTTTGAAACTATTTAAGTCTATTTGAAATAATTTATTTGAAGACAATAACCGAATAGCGTATTCCAACGATTCAATCACCTCTGCATGAATCATTTTTTTTTGGATTTCACGAATCATTTGAATTACTTTCGTGATTGGGGAGTCTACATCTAAATTAGAAATTTGTTCTTGCAAAAATTGTTCTTTATCTAAATTATCGAGTTTATCTTGAAGCTCTTGATTGACCTTCTGTAATCGATGCATTTTCTTACCCCTGTCCATTAAATAAAAGCGATACCGTATTAAAAATCGTTGCAACATGAATAAACATATTTGAAATAACCCAATGAAAATGTAAAACATGACTTCGAAATACACATTAATGTCAATAACTTCAAAATTTGGATAAATTCCTCCAAATCGTGAATTATATAGATTGATGGGAGAACTGGGAATGACCAGGTACAAAAAAAATGTATAACATAGCAAAAATACGATGGAAGAAAAAAACATTTGGGTTCTTAAATGTCGAGCATCACATTGCATATGTATCATCATTACTGTTACGAACCAAAGTAAAGAAAATAAAATATGTGAATTTTTGGCTATCACGCAAAAAAAGATGAAAGGAATGTTGGATAAATATAACGGGATGAATGATAAAGGGTTTCGTGAATAAATCAAACGAGATATTTGTAATACAATAATAGCTATGGAAAAATCTAATAGGTGTGGATCAAAACGTTATTGAGCATGAACGGTGTATTTTTTAAATAAATAAATAAATAAATAATTATTAGTATTTTCTAAGAATCATTTAAATATAGAGTGGTTGAGCAGGAGAATTATAAAAAAAAAAAAAAAAAAAAATCAAGAAGAAGTTTCTGATTCACCTACATATCATAACGGAAGCAGGCCTAATGGTGCCAAGTAGATTTATTTCATTTCCGACGATCAAAATAAATCCATACCAGCTGTAATGCAGTAACATTTGTAATGAAATATTTCCAACAATGGGATCAAATGATTTGTCTACCATGTTGTCTTCCTTTAAGTTGCTGGATATATCTCTATATTTGAAATAAATGTGTTTAAGAAAAAAATTTAAAAAAAAAAGAAATTTTTTCGTTAAGATTTAAGTGGTTTATTAAGAGACGCGAAAAAAAAGCAAGGAAAACGAGGAAGGGGTAAGTGGAACAATTCAAAGCAATTACTAAATTACGTACTTGATAATTGATTGATATGAAGATATAGTTGATTCTGCTTGAGGAGGTGTAGAGGAATAAGTAGATTGTGTAGAATGTTGATTGATAATTATAGAAACTGCATTTGATTCTTTTGATGCATGAGAAATGATTAATGAATTTTTCTTCATCAGCCGTTCTTTAAAAGCTTGACTTTGAAATTTTTCAGAAGCAGGGGGCACACCATTGCTAGATGCAAAGTTGACCATGCTTCTTCGACGTGGAGAGGAGTTTAGCCTAGGTTCTTGAGATGAGGATGAAGGAACCAATGGTGAAAAATTAGGTAATCCAGGATTTACAGAATATCTACGAAAAGTAGAAACAGGCTTTAGATCTTGCAAAGGAAGGGGTGCAATGCTGCTACGTGATGCTTGTGGTAGAGTAGAAGGTCGTGAACTCGAGGATTCTGAAGAAGTTTGTAATGCACGAGCTAAATGTCGTTGGTATTCTTCCCGTTCACGTCGGAGTTCAAGTAAGTAATCTCTTGATCGGAGTTTTTTTTCTCTATCGCGTGCATTATTATAGGAGTTGGACATTGTATTAGAACAATTCTTATGTATATATATATATATTCCACGAGCTTCGGCAGTGGAAGAACGAATCGAGAAGCGGAATTTTATAATAAAGTTGCAAAGGAATAGATCAAAAAGATAGTTTTCTATCTAGCACTTAAATTTTGTAAAATTTTGTTTTTCTAAACGTATTCACGTTAGTGTAATGGAAAAGTGTAAAAAATAAAATTAAATTAAATTAAATAAAGATTACAGAAAACGAAATTTTCGAATTGGAAGGGTTGAAAAAAATCGTAGTGTGTTTTAAGGGAACAAAATTTAAGGTTTGGATTTCAGTGGAAAAAAAAAATTTAAAAAACAAGCAAGCATGTATGTTTAAAAAAATTACAAAAAAAAAAAGGCTGCAAGGAGCATTTTCATTTTATAATTTATATATACGAACGTTTTCGTAGTCATTTTTTTGATTTTGATTTTGATTTTGATTTTGATTTGGTTGTGGTTTTTGTTTTGATTTTGATTTTGATGTTTAAAATTTTTAAACTTTTTTTTTTTCTTTTTTTTCGCATAATTTATTAATGGTAGTAAAAGAATAACTAAAAATAAATAATCTTTGCTTGTTTACAAGATTAAAACTCTTAATTCAATCAAAAGGAAATAACGAGTTATTATTTCAAAGATTGTGGAAAAAAAATAAAAATAAAAATAAAGAATGGAATTTAGCAGGCAAACGCGAAAAACGATTGGGAAAAGAAGTCGTAAAATTAGAGCATTTCTTTATTTTAAAAGGAAAGGAATAAAACAAATAGATTTAAATTTTACATAATATGCATTCTCAACCAAAACAGCACCAATAAACTTTAAGGAAATTAAAAAAAAAAAAAAAAAAAAATTCATTCCATAATAAAGTTTCTCTATTTGTTACATTTGTGGCAGAGAGCAAACCGCTTCTTTTACCTAACTTCGTTGATCAAATTTTTTGTAAGAAGCAGTGAAAACTCATTTTTATTTTTTATTTATTTTTTTCTTTTTTTCCTTTTTTTTAAAAAAAAAAAGTCTCCATTTTTGGGTTGTGTATATAAATAAACTTCAACTCCATTCACTTTCCTCTCTCCACTCCATTTTGATTGAAAAACGATATGGATAGATTTTCACCTAACTTTTTAAAATTTTAATTTTTTTTTAAATTTTTGAAAGTTAAAAAAATGAATAAATAAATAAAAACCAAGCCAACAATGAAACGACGGCTTAATTATGTTCCGAATTTTTATTTTTTAATTTGGAATTTCTAACTTTTTCTTTAATTCTTTGTTCTTCTTCAGAACTCTGTATTGTATAGTTCTTAGATAACCTCTTCTTTAGTAGCGTTAGAAATGGCTTCATTATCCTCTTCTACTATCACATCAAATTCCCCTTCAGTTTACCCTCATTTAAATTCTAATACTTCATCTCAATCGGTTATTTTAGTCACCGCTGGGTATGATCATTCCATCCGATTTTGGGACCCTTTATACGGATCTACCACTCATTCCATTCCTTACCCAGATTCTGTACGAAATCCATTCTCATAGTTGTTTTTTGTTTTTGTTTTTCATTCTCTTCTTTTATGTTAGTATGAATCCATATCTCTTAAGGATTTCATTCAATTGTATTTTGCTCCTTTCTCTATTACTTCTCTTTTCTCTTCCTTCCTTTTCAATCATTCTTTTTTAACTGTCTTTTCTTTCTTGTTTACTTTTTTTTTTTTTTGCTTCGAATTTGGATTAGCAAGTCAATGCACTTAAGGTTACACCAGATAAGGCGTTTGTGGTTGCTGCAGGTCTTGTACTATCATCATCATGTTTTATTTCTATTCCTTTTTATGTCATGGTGTACTCAATCCTTATCTTTCTCCTTTTGATTAGTCCTTATGCTTTACCCCCCCCAATCAACAGGAATGAATCCGAAGAATTAAGTATTTAAATCAACGTG
>JADGJU010000241.1:0-12843 GCA_026937265.1 Coelomomyces lativittatus
CCCTTTTTACCTTACACCAAATCTTACGCCATGACCTCTGATAAACCTTTTTCTTGTTCTTTGTCTATTTCTGAATTTTGAAGTTTTAAAAACCGTCTTCTCAGTAGTTTAGAATGGATAGTTTGAAACAAAGCTGTGCCTATATATGTTTCTAGCCAATCTTGACCCATTTTCCCGGAAATATCACCTAACTAAAACATCCAAATCATCTATATGTTAGTACATCCATAAATAAATAAATAAAGGACAAAGTCCTCTTCAAGCATCTAACCTTTTAAATCCCATTTCATGACATGAACGTGGGTATAGTGTGAAAGGAAGACATGAACACAAAAAAGTTCATGCATCAGTTTAAAGAAAAAAAAAATTTTTTGAACATTTTTTACCTTAGATAAAACCATAAAAGCAGAATCTGAATAGATGGCATTGGTTTCCTTGGTGGCAGTGGCTCTGTTGACTAAGGAGTGAAGAAGCCATGAAGATGCAAGAGAAAAGGTGGTTTGTTCTAGAAGTTGACATTGTTTTTTACTACACTCCGAAAATTTGGTCATTGATTTCGTCAAAATGGCATGAATGGCACCGACGATCCCCTGTGCATTATTTACATTCGCTTTATTCAAAAATCATTCAATAAAATTTAGTTAATTAAAAAAGCTTGACATTGTAAAAAAAAAAAAAACATCGATTCATACTTTCAAATCGATTATTATTATTTTTCAACATTTAAAAAGAAAAAAGAAGGATGAATTAGTCGAAATAACTTAGAGAAGATTTAAAAAAAAAGTCAATTTATGTAACCTACCATCCGCATAAGGAATATATTTGAAGATTTCTTTTGTAGAAACATAACATATTAATAATGCAAGGTATGTTGTAAGAGATACATATGTTTCTTGAGAAGGTTGCAATGCTCCTAGTGATTACGAAAGTGAAGAAGGGTATGAGTGCCGTTAGTTCTTTATGTCGTTCAAGATTTTTTTTTGAAACGAGTTAATAGATGGAAACGTAAAAAAACATATGAATTATTAAAGTGAAAGCGAAAAGAGAGTTCGTAAGAAAACAACTTACTAATGAAATCGGATTGTTGAACCAAAGCTGAATCAATATTGTTATTTATGTTTAGGGATTGAGCTTTACGGAATAGTTTCTACATTTTGAGAAAGTTTATTGTTAAACTTATAATTAAAAGGAAACTAAGTAGTTGGGAGTTGGGAAGAAAAAATGAAAAAAAAAAAAAAAACGCGAAAAATACATTTTTGTAGAATGTACTACTAAAATTTAAAAAAAAAAAGAGAGAAAGAAAGAAAGAATTTCATTTTTACATTAGCTAGGGCATCTTCCTCAATAGTTTTAGGACTCACGATAGAACCATAGGTGATACAAGCCGAGAGCAGGTTTGCAATAGGTTTAAATCGAAAGTTTCGAAAATACAGTTTGAAATACAAATTTCTTATGTCGTTCATTATACCAAACGCACACGTTTTTTGAAAGATTTCATCAATGTTTTTCATTTTAACAAGATACGACGTGAAGTTCGAAGACAAGGATTCCGGGGAAACCGTAAGGAGCGACATGTAATGCTGACATTGGTTGATGGTATAAGAACCTAAAGCGCTCATGTTTTTTAATAGTTTGGTGTCCAAATAATGCATCCCATTGGGACCCAGTAAGGTGAGTAAAGCAGATAATTCATGACAATCACAATCCGATCGTAAGGTCAACATATGCGGCGAACTTAAAACCTTATGAAACAAGGTACGGTAAGTGAACACTTCCACATAATAGTTACTGAGTCCCACGGTGTAAGGGGGTTTATTTGAAGGTGGTTTCACTGCTTTTTTTTTGGTGGGTGAAGTACGCGAGTAAACAATATCAGGAATATTTTCCTGAAAAGTAGTGGTACTTCAATCCAAAACAAAAGAAAAAATTAAAAAGAAAAAAGAAAAGAATTAGAAAACCTAATGGAATTCAAAATAGAACTATGTAAATATATGGAAGATTTGAAAAGAATAAAAAGAATTTCTATTTCTTTACATTCGTATCATTCTTTATATATTTATATATATATAAATTTATGGGGAAAAAAAAAAAAAAAAAAAAAAAGAAATTCACAAGATCCTTAAAAAAATACACTTAATTTACATTTCATTCACGCGGAATTCTAGCACCTAGTGCATCAAAGAGAAAAAAAATAAATAAATAAATAAAAACTTCAAAAAAACACATGAGAACACTGTGTTGATCCAATTATTTGAAATACCCTTTTTTACGACTCTTTTCAGGTGTACCTGGTTTCCCATTGTATTGAGACACCAAGATTTCCAATTTTCTTTTTTTATCTTCCAATTCAGCACGTTGCTTTTCCAAGGCTTCTCTCATTTCTTTATGACGTAAATGCAATTCATCTTCGGATTGTTTCAATTTCATTTCTTTTTCCAATACTTTTTGTTGAAACACTAATTTCATGTCGGCTTCCATTTTGGTTAACCGAAGCTCATGTTGAATCCGGGCTTCTTCCAATGACAAGGTGGGATTGAGTTCTTTTAAAATCAATTCTTGTTCACGACCCATGGATTTGAGTTTTTGTGTACGGTAAACTTCGAACAACACGGAATGTGTGAATTGTTTCAGTTCTTCTAAATGACTTCGGATCAACATGTGTCGTAATGGAACAAAATCACAATGACTGGATTGATCTACTTCAATCCATCCCCAGGGGTACTGCCGACCTCGTACTTTTTTACCATGATCTACTTGGATTTCTTGTTGGCTACCTACCACGGCAAATGGAATTTTCGACTTGAAAGAATAAAAGGAGATGAATTAAGGTATAGTATATTCTTTAGGAAATGAACGTTGTTTGTATAAAATACGTCGAGTTCAATATTAGAACTAAAAATTCTTAAAAAAAAAAAGTACGAACAATGATTTCTGAATTTTCTTTTTCAGTTTCACTATCATCATCTTCATACGACGGAGGCATGTAACATTGAACATTATGAAACTTAAGGTCCTCTAGGATCTAAAAAAAAAAAAGACATCCCAAAATTTAGACAATCAAGTACATTTTCTAAAGTAGTTCGAAGGAAATGAAAAAAAAAAAAAGACTCCCCCGCTTACCCAAATCTACTACGTACCCGAGCTTTAAATCCTTTCAATTCATTTTCTGTAAAGATATCACTTTTAGCAATGACCGGGATTAAGTTGACTCTTGGAGCTAATTTCCGCATGACTTCAATGTCTAAAGGACGTAAACTATGTCCAGTGGGTGGAATGAAGTAAAGACATGCATGAACTCGAGTGTCTTTGATTTTTGAAAAGGGAACACGGGGTTCTTGTTCAAGAAATGCATCGTACCGTTGTTCAATGTTTTGAACAATTGCACGCCATCTTTTTTTTTTTTTTTTTTTTAAATTCATAAATACATAATTTTAAAAAGAAAAGAGGAAGTGGAGTAGTAGATATTCATAATTTTATTTCTTTTGTTAAAAATGGGTTCTTTCTTTCTACTATTATTATTATTTTTTCCAAGATAAATTTGTGCATGGGTTTATTTGAAGAGTTATCTTCGTCATAGACATTTTATTAAAGAAAACAAAAAAAAAAAAAAAAGAGAAGAGATGTACGAATCGTCATTGTTTATAAAGTCACCAAAGCCAGGGGTATCGATCACGGTCAAATGAAGGGTGACTCCGTTTTCTTTTAATTCTATGTTTGATTTAATGATATAGTTTTTAAACAAGAAAAAAACATTTTTAAACAAGTTAGCCATGGAGACACTTTGTATTTCTATAGAACACAAAAGAAATCCAATTTAAAAAAAAAAAAAAAAAGCTTTTCCTCTCCTTTTTTTTTTTTTTTTTTTTTTTTTGTCTCCCCATTCCGTTCCATCTGAGTAAAAAAAGTGTTTAAATTATGTAGTTTATACCTGCGGTCACTTCATGAATGTTCATAGTTTTTTGAATGTCTGTGTTGATTTCAAGTTTAGATTCCGGATACAACGTACTACTAAACAACGTGTTGATCAAGGTCGTTTTACCTAACCCCGATTCTCCAACCACCATCAAGGTAAATGAGAAACCATTTCGTATACTACGTTTATGATGTTGATCAGGAAAGTTCGAGAACCCCACGTAATTGGAGGGTTGTTTTTTTTGGATCTAAAAAAAAATGAAAAATAATGACAAAGGGACGAAAAAGGAGGCATGAATACGCGAATTCAATCCAATTCCATTCAATTTTTAATTTTTTAAAAATCCATACCGACGTGGTACTTGAAGATCCTACACATAAATAAAAAAAAAGAAGAAGAAGAAGGAGAAGAAAAGAACATAAGAGTTTAGAGAGTGGGTTGAGGTTAAGTTAGATTGAAACGAAGAACACCTTTTCTCTCTTTAAGAATGTACTTTTACAAAGAGAACCTCCCTTCTCTCTCTTTCTTTTCTCCATCCATGTAGTCCCTCTTTTTATTTTATTTTTTTTTTTAATTTCTTTTTAGTTGATAACCCTCTTTCTTGATATCGTTGTTAGTCAGTGGAGTTCACCAAATTAAATCCTATTTATCTATCACCCATCTATTACAAGCTCAGATAAATAAAGAAATACGAAATGAAAGAAAAAGAAAAAGAAGGGGTCGACCTACCAGACATACTTACTTGGTTTTCGTTTTCTTTGGAAGAAGAAAGAAGTAGTAGTAGAAGAAGTAGAAGAAGAAGAAAAAAGAGTCGATTTATTAAAAAAAAAAAAAAAAAAAAAAAAAATTGGATTTATTTTCTTTTTCTTTTTTTTTTAAATCAAATAAAAAATTAAATCCATTCCATCCCATTCGATTTCTATTGAAGAACACACCTTCACTTTCACACCACTCACACTCGGATCTACTCAATTCTATTTTGGATGTAAAGAAGGAGAATGTTACAACGCGAAAATCATCATCTATCTTCTTCTTCTAATGCTGCTACTGCTACTTCTTCCGATCCTACCTTAGAACGCTCATTTAAAGGTCACAAAGAAACCGTCACCGGTCTGGCCTTTAAACCGTCCATGACTCAACTGGCTTCTTGTTCCAACGATTGTACCGTGATGGTGTGGAATTTTAAACCAGGAATGCGACCTTACCGATACATTGGACATAAAGTAAACAGAAAATTTTTTTGATGGAGTGTGACTTCACTTAGACACTTCCATCTACGTTTTTCTTTTCTTCTTCGTTCTTCTTTTCTTGGTGGTGGTTGTTGTTTAAAATTGAAAGAGAAAGAGTGATTCTCCACTTTTACCGTCTCTCTTACTTTACATTTTTTTTTTTTTTTTTTTTTTTTCCATTTTAGGCTCCAGTCACCTCCGTGGATTTTTCACCTTCAGGAAATGTCTTGGCTTCAGCAAGTAGAGATAAAACCGTTCGCTTATGGACACCCACCATGTAAGAGAAACCTAGGACCATTGTTTCCTTTTTTTATTTATTTGATTTTCTTTTAGCAAGAAAGAAACAAACAAAAAAAAAGAAAAAGAAAAAGAAAAGAGAAAAGAGAGAGACTGATTTCTTTTTACTTTTACTTTTACTTTTTGTTTTACTTTGGGTGACTTTCTCTTGATCTCTATGTTTCTCTTTCTCTCTCCATGTTGATTGGCCTTGGTCTCTCTCGCACCTTTTCTCCCTTTTCACCAAGCAAAGGAGAAGTTTCCCTTTTTACTGCACATACCGCCGCTGTACGAAGAGTACAGTTTTCAAAGGATGGGAACTATCTTTTAACGTGTTCCGATGATAAATCCATTAAGGTGACGGTTTTTCGCATCCTCTCTTCATGCATCGTTTTGTTCTTTTCTTTCTTACTCTTATCTCAACGTGCCTTCGGTTTTAAGAAACATTAAGAAACGAAGCTCTTCTTTTCTCATCCCATTTCAACAAAAGGGTCCATCTTCTTTGAGCATTACTTCTTCTTCTTTCTTATTCTTTTTCCTTTTTTGTTGTTGTTGTTTTTAGGTCTGGTCCAGTGCTCGACCTAAATTTTTATTCACCTTGACCGGTCACTTGAATTGGGTGCGCGCCAGTACGTTTTCTTTGGACTCCATGTTGATCGTGAGTGGGAGTGACGATAAAACGGTGAAAGTATGGGACGTACGTACCCAAAGCTGCATCCAAACGTACCCTTGTCAAGGGATGTGTTCGCAAGTGACCCCGGTGTCTCCGTTAGGTCATTTACTAGGAGCCGTGATTTCGGATGGGTCCATGAACGTTTGGGATTTACGCATGCATCAGTTGGTGCAACAGTACCCCACCTTGCACGACGGGTTCGGGTCCATGGACTTGCATCAACCTTGGATGGTCTCCACCAACGGTCATTTAGGTCACGTCCAAGTGTGGGACTTGGATGGAGGGTACCTCAAGTACACCTTGCATGGCCATCAGACGCCTACCACCACCACCGTGTTCTCTAAAGATGCGGATTACTTCGCGAGTGCTGGGCAAGATGGGCAGATTTTCGTTTGGAAATCCAATTTCGAGGGAGGTGATCCGAAACGTGCCGTCATTCTTCCTCCAGAGGGTACACGGTTCTTTTTAAAAAAAAAAAAAAAAAAAATTTAACAAATAGAATCATGGAAGAAAAGATTGAGAAGAGTTAAGAGAGAGAGAGAGAATCGTTTCTTTCTATCTTTTTTTTATTTGTGTATATGAATGTAATGTACGCTTCTTTCTATGTGGACGCATACGTATCCATGTATCTGTGAAGTAATCATCTCCCCTTTTTTTTTTTTCATGGTTTATCGATAGTCCATTCAACCACACTAAAAGAAGACCATGCCGTCAATTTAGGACCGTCTACTTTTTCTGAAACGGTAAATTTCCTTTTATTTATTTATTTATTTTTATGTATAGTATTGTTCCTCTTTATTTCCTCTTTCTATATGCATCTCCAAAAAAAAGAAAAAAATTCAGGGTGTCGTCTACGAAGTCATCCAAAAGACTTACTTTCTTTCATTTATCAATTTTTTTTTTTTTTTTTTTTTTTTTTTCATTTCATGGTGTGTTCTTTTCACTTGAGGAATTGCCCTTGATGAATTTTTTTCTTTTCTCTCACCCTACCTAACCTTGTAGAAACACATGCATCTAACTACTTCGTCTTCGTCCTCTTCTACACCGGCTCTCACCCAATCCTCCTCCACTCCAAATGATGCGAAAGACCCTCCGTTCGTTTCTTCGTCTCCGTTAACTTCCAAAGACTTACCCGTTCAACTTTCCATCACGTTAGAAACCATAGTGAGTCAATTGGATATGTTAACCTTTACCTTGAATCTATTAGAACGTCGGTTAACGTTGTGTGAAGATAAATTAAGTCAAGTACAATTGAAAGAAGAAACGTCAAATGAAAATTAAGTCACTCTTTCTTTCCATGGTGGTATTTTTTTTTTTTTTTTTCATTTTTTTTTTTTTGCGAATAGAAAAGGAGAAGCCTACATGAAAAGATTCATTATATATATATAATGAACAAAAAGTGATCCGATTCCAAGCCTTTTTAATGAAAGAGGGGGGTTTTGTTTATTTTTTAATTTTTGAATTGCATTTATTTCGAAGGACTACCTCTTTTTTTTCACCTATGAAAACCTGTGTATATCTCTTTTTTTATGCCCTTCTTTTCAATGAATTTTTACTCTCTCTGTGTATATCCTAATCTTCGTTTTCTCCTCAAGAAAAAAAAACAAGACAACAAAGTCAAGACACATCCCACAACAAACCAAAAATAAGAAAGTAAACAAAGATGGATTAGTCTTTTTTTTATTTTTTTATTTTTTTTTTTCTTTAATTTTGCTTTTTCTTCTTTACCTATTCTTCTTCTTCTTCTTATTTTTTTTGGTTTTTATGTTCAGTAGGAGAATGACTTGAATGTTTTCCTAAAGCAGCTTTGACCATTCGTTGAGCAGCACTTTTATGGACGGTATTACCTAACATACATACATTCAACAATCAATACCAAAAATAAAAAATAAAACAAACACACGTTCTCTTTTTTTTTTTTTTTTTTTTTTTTCCAATGTTAATAAATAGTGAATACCCACGACTTCTACATACGTTGTAACCAAAGTTCAGCTTGTTGACATTTAGCAAAGTACTGTTTCAATCGATCCAATGTGGATGTATCGGGATCGATCCCATGGCATTTCAAATACACAAACACGGCGGTGTACAAGGCCAAGGTATACGACACCGAGGCTTTGGCTTGTTCCAAAGGGGTGTCTAATGAACTTAAGTAAGTGGGTAAAGGGTGAAGCAACGTTGGAGGTACATGGGATTGAAGTTGAGGTAGTAAGGAAGTGAGTTCCGTCAACGCTTGTTGGTGAAGTTCAGTGAATGAAAGTAAATTCAACTCGGCATGCATTTTTATTTTTATTTTTTATTTTTTATTTTTTTAAAAAAAAGAATTCAAAAATTGGTTGTTGAGTGAGTTTAAGTGGTTGTTACTTTGTAGTTCATACGTTTGGTGAAAGGAAGAGTGTGAGTCAGTGAAAGAAAAGAAAAAAAGAAAAAAAGAAAAAAAGAAAAAGAGATTTAAAAAAGAAAAAGAAAAAAGAAAAAGAAGGGAAAACCCCCAACCCCATTCCTCTCACCTTCACCTCTCTCTCTCTCTCTCATAAAAAAACACTCTTCATTCGCTGGGTGATTGTGGTTTTTTTTTTCCCTTTCTCTTACCCCATTTAGTTATTTATTTATTTAAATTCAATTCATTTCTCTATTCTCTTGAACCATTGATCTCTAATCATACGAATGTTACCTAGTTCATCTCCTCTCTCTTCGTTATCTAGCATGACCTCCCATTCTCTCTGTACCTCCCCTAGTATCCCTTCCACGTCGTCGACTACCTCCTCGTCTTCTTTCCTTTCTATGCAAGACACCCTTCAATGGTGGGATACCATGTCGGTAGAGACACTCAGCACAGATCAAGTAACGTTGTTCTTTTTTACGTTTGGATTCTATCTCTATCTAAAGTGAGAGAAAGTAGAGCTAACAAAGAGTTTGACGACTGACTCTCTTTTTCTTTTTTCTTTTTTCTTTTTTTCTTTTTTTCCTCTATCTATGTATGTCTATTTGGATGGTAGACACTTCAATTACTGGATCACGTCAATGCTTTAACACACGTTTCCTTTTACGAATTACAACAATGTGAAGAAGATATCCCTACGTTACTTCCTCACTTCTTTCAGAAATCTACCTCGTGTTCTTCTTCCACAACAACATTGGTCTCTGAAGACTTCATGGGTTTGTACTAAATTTATTCAAGTATGATGTTTAGCAAAAATGATCCTTTTCTTTCTTTGTCTTCGTCTTCTTCATAAGTATGGGGGGGTATTCTACGCTTTGTTTTCTTTATTGGGTCATGGTTGTCATTTTTAGGTTGAACATCTTAGACTACTCAACGTTGTCATTCACTACTGAAACTCCTTTCTTTTCTTTTCTTGATACATGTTAGAGACACAAATAAAAGACAACGACCACGAAGTTGAAGAACGTTTGAAATCATCTCTTCATCAAGACTCATTCATGAACGAGAAAGAAAAAGGTAGGGAAGTCGAATTCAACTTCCTCCCTCTTTTCTTTACTTACCCTACCTTCGACTATAGAAAACAGAATAACTCACATCGTTTTTCATTAATGAATAAATTCTTTTTTTTTTTTAATTGTAGCCCCTCCTTTCTTTTCATCTTCTTTCCCTCCTGCTTCAGCTTCTTTACGTTTTAAACTTACCACAGGTTTATTGCTAAGAAAACTTCAGACCGTAGAAACTGCTTTAAAAGACTTAGATCAACTGGAAGATGCCTTCTTGCAACGCGGTGGGTATCCTTCGTTACCTCCTCCTTCCACATTGGTTCCGGTCTCCACCCGTGCTCGCTTGTTTTCACGTACTCGACCTAGAGAATGGTATGCACGTTCGGAAGAAGATGTACATCGATGGGTTCAACAATTGGCCGTGTTACCTCCCACCTATGAAACACGTCTTCATCGATTGGTGTGTGACATTCCAAACTTGATCATGGACGTGAGTGACCGGCATGCACGTGCAAGAACCTTAAGTCAATGGTATGCTCAAGAAGACGTGAAATCTATTTTGGAAGAGGAATGGGGGTGTATTCCTGTGCCTTGGGTGGCCAGCATTCAAGATCCTTGGACGTATTTCTTTGAAAAACGGTGTGGGTTAATGGCGACTTGGACCTTGGAAGAAGAACATCGTTTTCGATTGGGTTATGCTAGGTTTGGAAAAGAGTTTTTGAAAATTGCTCAATTCATGCACCATTCCAAATCCGTAGGTCAAGTCGTGGCCTTTTATTATCTACATAAACATCGGTTACAATTAAAAAAAAAGAAAAAGAAAAAAAAGCATCCGCATTCCTTTCTTGGGGAATCCTTACTCTTGCCCCCTCCTCCTCTTCCTTCGTCTCTTTCGCCTCATGAACTTCTTCTTTCCAATTCACAACCTCATCCACTTCTACCCTCCACATCCCTTCCTCCACCACCTCCCCCGTCCGACCCCAAAACCTCGACTTGGTCGTCCTCTTCTTCTTCTTCCACAGATCCTTCATGGATGGTCAAGTGGCATGCACGATGGCGTCCAAAAGAAACAGAACTTCTCAAACAAGGAATCTTGCAAGATGGGAAAGCCATTGCGAAACGGTTGGCTCAACGAATTCAAACCAAAACCATCGAACAATGTAAAAATTGGTTACACAATCATAAATCTTTAGTACAGCAATGGTTAAATGAAGGTCAACCCCCACCGCTCCCTTCCACGCATGCTCCAAAGAAAACGTCATTCACCACGGGGTCAGCTTCATCCACCTTAAGTCAACCAAGTGGGACAGCTCCAGGAGGAGGAGGAGGAGGAGGAGCGAAACGTAAACATCAAGAGGCATTAGGTGGTTCACATGCATCCAAAACGGGTGCTCCTCGGAAACGGACACGACAACAAACCACCGTCCATCCTTCCACCTCCAAATGGATCAACGAACACACGACGGGGGATCGAAGTGTAGGGTCTCAAGAAACGTGTCTTCCACCCCCACCCTTGTCCTCCTCGATGGCTGAACCCGACGTGCTCCTTAAACCTAAACCACACCTCCCCTCTGTACTAGCAGCGCAGGGCACTCGAACCAAGGCCACCTCAGGATCTTCAACCTCCATGGGTTTCACGTCCAATGAAAAAAAAGAAGAAAGGGGGGTGGCACCACTGCTGCCTAAAAGTGTTCCTTCTTCACCCTCTACGGCTCCCTCCTCCACCTTTTCAACGTCGGTTGCAACGACCCACAACGACGCCGGTTATCCATCCACCCTTCCATCCCTTCCGTTTTCTTCCAACACAACCTTCCTTCCCAAAAAAGAGGATGCTCTGGACACCCCCCCCGCCTTCAAAATGGATTCCGACCTTGCTCCGTCGTATCCTCTGGATCCACCACGTGTTTCTCTGTCAACGGGTGTCTCGTCGAACCTGCAGACCACCACTACTTCCTCGTTGGCACCCATTCTTACATTGGATCCCAACCCTTCCACCCCCCTGCCTCCCGCTCTCTTGCCTTCTTTTTCCGTCCTACCTTCCTCTTCCACGTACGCCTCTTCTCCTACGGGACCTCCTCCGTTACCTCCTCGTGAACCCTCCTTGACGTCCAACCTGGTTCAAGGTACGGTGAAAGAGGAACCGAAAAAGAGCAATTACTGGAAACAAGTCGAACGTCAAATGTTTCAACGGTTAGTAGAGCAGTACGGGAAAGATTTTGAAGCCATTTCTAAGAAATTAGAATCCAAATCCATCGAACAAATTGAACAGTACTATTATAAACGGTACGCTAACTCCACGACGACTTCTTCTTCTACTTCTACGACGACGACGAAACTCAAACCGTCTCGTAAACCTCCATCGTCTGTGTCTTCCTCCTCTACTCTTATTGATACAAGGACCGACGTGGCTTCCCCTTCTTCTTCATCGTCGTCCTCTTCGTCCACTTTGTCACCTTCTCTTTCTCAACCCCCTTCCACCGCAATGACCAAGTCCACCGTCCATCATAAGCATGGAAGACACATTCCTCTACATACCTTATTAGTGTCCTCACCCTCCTCCTCCTCCTCTTCTTCTTCTTCTACTTCTACTTCTACTTCTTCTTCATCTCCAACCCTTTCGTTGCCCTTTCCTACCCCGTTTGCATATCACCCCATGTATCCCACTTACCCCCCACCTATTTCAACCTCGTCTTCACCTTCCCATCCTCTTCCACCCCCTCCTCCACCTATCCCTCATGATTACCCACCTCCTTACTCGAAAGCCTCGATTTCACACCTGATGGTCTCTTCTACGTATCCTCCACCTTACCCTTCTCCCATCCCACCTACCCATTATACTTATTACTCCTCCTCCACCTCGTCTTCCACTTCGCCACCCACCATCTCTTCCCCCACTTCGTCCATGTACTTACCCCCTCCCTCCCAAACGCCTTCCCATTCTCACTTGTCCATCTCCCTGCCTTCGTCCACCTCTCCACCTCCACTTCCCCCAGACCCTTCCTCTTCCTCTTCCTCTTCCTTTTCCCCCGTCCCCTCCTTTTTTCATCCTGCCTCTTTCACAGGAAGTGTCCATCCTCATCCCTATCCTCATCCTACGTTACCTCCTCCGTCCTTGTTTTTGAATCCACCTCCTGACTGGCGAGAGGTCGACACCAAAGATGCAGAAGATAAAGAAGAAGACGAAGAGGGAGTACGGCAGGTGGGTGTCATTGAAAAATAAACCGAAACGGAGTGGGAACACTCCACGTTACCATGATCTCTTAAGGATGACTTCAACCAATGGAAATAAAAAAATAAAATAAAAT
>JADGJU010000244.1:0-12764 GCA_026937265.1 Coelomomyces lativittatus
AAAAAAAAAAAAAAAACTTTCATTCATACCCTTTTTTCTCTTCTTTTTAAACTCCTCTCTCTCTCTTCAATTAATAAGGTACGCGAGCATCTTGCTCACTTTTCATTGGTTACTCCACTTATATTAATTTACTTATTTACTAATTTAAATTTAGTATATATTATTTTTCTATGTATTAAGTTTTTAGTGCTCAAACTTCAATTTCAATGAATTTCTAAAAGAATTTCATAACCCTTTTGAATTTGGGGTAATTATAAGATTATTATTTTAAGTTGATAAGAATTTTTGATTGGTAGAACTTAATTTAAAAGCATTTAGAACTCCAGCTAAAAAAATTTATTCTGTATCAATTAACCCACCTTCCTTTCCATTTTTTTTTTTTCTTTTTTCTTTTTTCTTCTTCTTCTTAATTCATGGAATTTTTTGTTTCTTTCTTTCAATCTATAATACCATTATACTAACAATAATACGGAAAGAAAAGCCTTTTTTTTTGCCTGCTTCTCTCCTATTCTCGTTAAATTCCTTATTCTGCTCTTTACACTTTTTTCCCGAACGTTGCGAAAAACTCTCCAAGTTACTTATATTCCTTGCAGAGGCTATAACAATAATTTCTTTTGCGGGGGGATAGGCATATTTTTAAAAGTTAGAATACTACTTGACCTATTGAATTTTTCCGTTTTCTGTTATCACAATTGCACTTCTCATTCTTCTCTTCATCCCTTTAATTTTAGAATGATAATCTACTTCTTAAAGAAAAAATCTTTTCATTAAAAAATGATTTAACACTAGATTGGTATATTTTTATTTTGTGTTTATTTATTGATTTTTAAGACCTTTCTAGCCCTGCTTTATCATCCGAAAACAGAAATGCTCTTACTTCTTCCCCCAACCGAATATTCAATCCAGAAGGGTCACCATTGACTTCAAAATGTTCGAATGGTTTTTTTGTCCATCCTCCCTCTTTTTAATTTTTTATTTCCTATATTTGCATGCTTCGCAGCATAATTAAAATTAAGGGTTGTTGCATTAAGTGCAGAAGGGTGTTTGTGGAAAATTGTCTGATTATACCCCCTGCATCTCAGTTTAAACCCTCCTTTATGTTATTTTTGAACTATTTATATGATTTAATCACTCCTTATGGTTCATTATTTTTATTTAACCATCACCTTTCTTTTTTTTTTTTTTTGAACAGCTCGAAGCAACCGAACTCCACTTTTAAAATCTTCAATCAGAGAAGAATCCAAATCTCCGAATTTGTCACCCCTAAAGCGTCTCAGCACAGATTTAATACCAGATGAAAATAATTGGGAGCAAGGAGTATGTCTTTTTTTTTTTTTTTTTTTTTTTTTTTTGCCTTCTTTGAGAAATAAATTAAAATTCATTATATTCAAAAGAAGACTTTGCGTCTTCCTCTCTCCCTTTTCTAATGTATTATTTTTCGTTATGTTCACATTACATCAAATTTTTAAATTTAAATTTTTACCAATTTAGTTGGAAACCATCGGTAAATATATTTCTTATGTGCGCAGTACATTTACAAAAGAAACGGATTCGAAGAAAGATGCAATCGATCGTTTACATAGAGATTTAGCGTCTTTCAAGAATAAATCTCAATCTTTGGAATCCACTTTAAAAGAAAAAAATGAATATATTTTTCAGTTAGAAAACTCTAACAAAGAATATCATTCTAACTTGACCCATTTACAGAAACAGCTAGAAAACGCCTTATCTTTAATTTCTGATTTTCAAAAGCGAGAAGAAGAGATTCATTTTGTACAAAATGAATTAAATAGTACTCAAGCCACCTTAAAGACTACTACAGCTGCATTAAGTACTAAAGAAATTGAAGTTGAAAAATTGAAAGCCCAGTTTTTACAGCTAGAAAAGGCTAAAATAGAAAGTGATTCAACTATTAACGTACTTAATCAGCAATATGCCTCTTTGGAAAAACTACATTCATCAAAGATCGAGGCCTTGTCCAAGGAACTTGAACTTGCTAATCTTGATAATGCTTCTTTGGAGCAGAAGTTATCGATTATTCGAGAAAAAGCAAATATTCTTATGCAAGATTATGAAAAAAACCAGGCTTCTCTGCAATCTGCTGAAGAGCAGCTGAAAAAAATGGAGCTATCGTCCAGGAAGCTTACTAGTGAACACGAAACTGCTATCTCCTTAATTAAATCTGAAAATCTTGAGCTAATGAAAGAGTTACAACGTTCTCTTAGTGTATTGGAGGCGGCTAAATCTGAAGCAGAAACAGCTACTTCCGAAATTGCTATCCGCGAAAAAAAAAATTCCCAGCTTTATTCTGAAATTGCTACCTTAAAAGATAACCTTTCTCAATTAACATCACAGTGCGAAGAAGCAAAATTACATTCTCTAGAATTCAAAAATTTTAACGAAACACTTCGAATTAAGGTTAAAGAGTTTGAAAACTTAAAAAATACTCTTGAAAACGACCTTTCCGCTTTAAAGAATGAAAATTCTTCACTGACTTTAGAACTTTGCGTTTCGAAAGAACAAGTAGAAACTCTTAATACTCAATTAGATGATTCAAGGATGAAATGCAAAGATTTAGAGAATCGAGTTTTTCATTTGATGAATGACAATAAAAGCTTAGATTCTAGTTATAATAAACAAATTAGTGAACTAGAAACTCAACGATTGCTTCTTGAATCACAAATTTCCAATTTCAAGTTAGATAATTCTCAGCTTCATCTTCAAATACATGAATTACGCGAACAAAAAGGAACCATAAACGAAGAATATTACTCTATTAAACAAAAATATCAAACTTTGAACATAGAGCATACCTTTACACTCAAATCCTTGACTGAGGCGAAAAACATGTTGGAATCGCTCACAATAAAGCAAAAAGAACTCGAAGAAATATTGGATCTAAATCAACAACAATTGTCTTCAAAGCAAGCTTCACTATCAAGAGTTGAAACTAAGTATGAGCTTCAAGAAAAAGAACTTAATGCAATACGACAAGAAAAGAGTCAACTTGAATTGAAATTTTGTGCGACAGAGAAAAAAGTCGAAGACCTTCAATCTAAACTTCAAGAACTTACAGCGTCCGATAGCTCTACAAAATCTACGCTACAAAATGTGTTCTCAAAACTGAGTTCAAAAACTGCAGAGTTGGAATGCGCTCAGACCGAGCTCCTAAAATTAAAGAAAGATCTTGCTGATGCTCTCAGTAACCTAAAAGAATTAGAGTCTCACAAAAGCGAGCAGACAACAACATCAGCTTTTTACGAAAAAGAAATTTCTGACATGAAAAGCCGAATGGAATTAGAAATGGAAGAGCATAAGCATCTAGTGACTAAGCTTCAAGCTAGTTTAACGACTCATATTGCCATAGGCAAGCATCTGAATTCCGAAAAAGATCAATTAGATAGTCAAATCTCGTTACTTCGCAGTAAATTTTCGCAATTAGAAGAAAATTATGATAATATACTGGATCAATATCAAAATCAAACAAGGTCACATCATGCCTTGGAACAAAAATATATGTCCCTTGAAGAACAATGCCATTTCATTCGAGCTCGAAATTCCGGACTGGAGTCGAAACACATCGAACACTTAAAGCTTCTTGAAACTATGGAGCAAACTTTTAAAAAAAGGTCCCTTAATGAAAAAGATGAGCAAGAAACCAAATTAAATGAGATATCAAAAGAATTGGATAATCTAGTTGCGGAGAAAAAGAAAGATGAAACCTTAAGTAAAGAAAAAATAGAAAGCTTAGAAAAAGTGAAGCGTGAGCTTCAAGAAAAATTGCAAAGAAATGAAACAACCCTGAGCGAACTACAATCTCAATTAAATAATAAAGCTATTCAGTTACATCGTTTTCATGTACAATCTGAAGAAGAAAAAAAGCAATTGGAGCTCGAGCTTGAGAGACAAACAGATAAAAATAAATCATTGAACCAAGCAGTAACAAGTTTGACCAAGAAGCTAGAGCATTTTCAAAAATTTTCCAAAACGCAATCTGTTGAACCTTTGGAAGAGTACGAAACATCTCATAATGCGGATCCAGAATTGGTCAGAAAATATGAGCGTTTACAGGTACGCTATAGTAATCTAGAAGCTGAACTTCTCGAACTTAAAGACTTAACTTTGCAACTAGATGAAAACATACTGTCTAAAAGGTGTCGCGCGTTGGAAGAGGAGCTTTCTGCTCTTTGCGTCGAACATGAGAGTTTGTTGAAGCAAAACCGTCAACTAAACGCGAAGTTAGATGCTCAGCATGATTTACTCGTACAGAACTCAGAATTGTCTATGCAAATTGCAATGTTGAATGAACTTAATACCAGTCTAATGGGACATCAAAACCAAAACCAAAAAATTCGCTATTTAGTTCGACTAAAAGAAGAATGTAGCCGTCTAAAAGAACAACTCTCAAGCACAATGAAAGAGCGTGATCAAAATCGCTTCCGAATTACAGAACTTGAAGCTGAGTTGAGCGCATTGCGTCCTGTAGAGCATACAAGCGGTAAAAAACGACCACGGATAGATTTTCTGGGTTCACTTACTCCAAATAAAAAATGATTTTTTTTTTTTTTTCAGTTGAAAAATAAAAAGTCTCACATAAAGCATATCTAGGTTTTTGACATTGATTACTTAAATTTTTTGATTTTACATTTTAGTTTTTGATTTTTTATTTTATTTTATTTTATTTTTTACACATCTCGATGGCTTTACTAAGCTAAACTTACTTTAAAATTTTTACTATTTAAATATCTATTTCAGACCTGAGTTTATGTATATATGTCCTCGTTTTTTCCATCTCCATCCTTAATCATATTTTTTTTTTTTTCGTAAAAAATCGCTACAATTAAATAAAGCAAGTACTTAATTTTAAAATAAAATAAATAAACAGTAATAACTTTACAAATTTTTAATTTTTAATTTTTTTTATTTCTTCCTTTTTCTTTTTCTCTTCCTTAATTACCTTATAAAAATCGTTGGAACACCTGTCATACTTTCGTGGAATATCAATTTAATTTGAAAAGTCTTAAACAAGTGAAAGATTAAATATAGAGTGCATTGTCACTAAAAATGACCCCTCTACCGTCCCTCTCAACTTTTTTTCTGAAAAACAAAAGCGAACATCAGGAAAGTGCGCACACTAATTTCTCCTTATTGCAATCGAATATCCTTTCATCCCGAAATATTCCTTCATCTTCAATAGCCTCGCACATTATTGGTACTCATCGTATTAGGTCGGCTTCTGCTCCGGAATCTTTCTTAACGCGTAACTATTTTCAAAATAATTTAATTTTCCATTCTATCAAAGATTCTTCTAATTTAAATCAAACAAACGGTCCAATTGAAGAAAATGACGCGTTACCAGAAAGAAATACCAAAAGATTCCTTGCAAGGAGAACTATAACCCCTTCTTCTATGTCTTCACATTCTTCTCCTTCCACTCATTCCTTTATTTCATCGAGAACTTCAACTATACATGGTTTTAGCATTAATTCGCGCTTCTCCTCTTCAATTCCAATAAGTGGAAGTCATTTAAGTCCTTCTTTTAGCTTACGTTCTGTCAGCACTAGTCAACAAAATAATTTAAACAATTATAATCAACCTCCGCGTGACCTATTACTGAGACCATTTTCTACTCCTCAACCTTCGAAAAAAGGTTATTCAGTTCCTCAAACACCAATAAGTGTGTCAAGTTCTATTATTAGTAGCCCCCGTACTACTCCGCGCTTCCAAAATGATCTGCATTACAGACCTTATTTCGGTTCTCCACCACCAGCGTGCATGAATAGAGCCGGTTTTTTTCGCTCTCCCACTCGAAGCGAATCTTTTGCTTCTGCTTCATCCAGGTTGATGGATATGGAAATGTTGGATTTTCAACGCTTACTTCTTTTACATCAATATCGCGCGAATCAATTTGAACTCCAATTAGAAGACTGTAAATTAACTCTAGACTCTCTTTTGAGTATTCATCCTTCAACTAACATCTCCCAATCAATTGAGCCAACAGATCAAAACCCTACTCTTGCCATAAATCCACGCTCGGGCACAATTTTACTAAGGCAACAAGTGGATAATCTTCAGCAGCAGGTGCATTGGTTAAATATAGCACTATCAAATTATCAGTCAAACACATTTGATAGCTCTATATATTCACAATCAAGTTCTTTAGCTACGCAAGAAATTCAAGATGGCTCCGCCTTGAATCGACTCATGGATGACTCAAGTATCAAAGATTCAAGCTTTTTTACAGTTAGAACAGAAAGAAAACAGTTGTCTTTATCTTCTTCAAGTGGAATTCAAAATGTATACGCATTTACTTCATTTATTTTTAAATACAGAAATATATAAATATTTATCTTTCGAATCTCTTTTTCATACTTTTCTTCCAGCCTAAAAGATGCCAAAAAATAAACTTCAACATTAAAAAAGTTCTTTTCATAATTTTCTCTCTTCTTTTAGGAACCTGTTTCTGAATTCGAAAATTCAAGTTGTCCTTCTATTTCTTCCCCGGAATCATCTTCCTCTTTACCAAAGACCAATGTTGCTAATTTTTCTTCTCCCACGATGGAAGAAGAATTGAAAGAACAAATAAATAGACTCGAAAAAAAAATGGAATCCGATAAAAAGACTAGTCAAGAAACCGAATATGTGTTAAATTTAGAGTTAGCTGAAATGCATCGGCATAGGGAATTATTATTACTACAATTAAATGATTTAGAAAAACAGCTCCATGAATTTCAGCTAAATATATTTGGGAGACCTCATGAAGAATATCAAGCCAGCTCAACAAACCCTAATTTCAAGAAATCTGATTCTCCGTTTTCTCTCTTAAAAAGTCTTGCTCCTTCAATTATAGCAGCGGAGAATCGTCAAAAACTAGTTTCCAACCTTAATCCACTTCATAAAAATAAAAAATCCATCATACCTTCATGTAAAAAAAATCCTACTCTTGGTTGGCGAAAGCACTTTCGAATGAACCTTGAAAAAAATGTAAACAAAGACTTGCTTCGCCGGCTTCAGAAAAAAACTGCTATTCACCGTGTCGCTGAATCACGAGCAAACGTTTATAAATCCCAGCTTACTGAAAAGGAAAATCATATTCAGCAATTAACTGCACAAAATTTAAATCTAATGAAAAATTCGGCTCACATGAGTCTTGAAATGGCTAATAAGTCAAAATCAAACATTCTTCAGAAAGACTCTGTATCTGGAAATCAGGAACCGTACAATCTTAACACAAACCTAAATCAAGAGATGACCAAATACCAAAAAGAAAATTTGCAATTGAAAGCTGAAATGCTTCAGTTGGAGCATCTTCTAGATGATTTAAGAATACAACATGATCAGTTGGTCAAAGAATTGAGTAAACTCCATCCACAGGCAACTAAGGTAACTATTGAAAACAAGAGACTTTTAGATAGAGAGAGGGAATTGTCTGAAAAGCTGCTTCATCTAAATGAAAAAGAATACGAGGAAGTTAATAGCTTTAAACACTTATTAGGTTCTATGTTTGGTATAAACGGATCAAACTTAACTTGGTCAAGCTTAATTACTAGTATGCGCCGCTTAGAAGGCCTTACTCAATTAATGCTTTCGCTTGAAATACAAACTCCATTGAAAGCTTCTTCTTCTCAACAAGATACTTATAAAAAATCTTTGATTCATCAATTAGAGTGTGTCACTGCAAAGCATCAAACCTACATGAAATTGCTAGGTAATTGGGAATCGCAATTACATCATTTCATTCTTGAACTAGGAATTTCAGACTCTGTATTGCAAACTGGAAGTGCACCGCAAGATTATGTACGAATTCTTCGCACTTGGTACTCTTCCAGGAGGCAAGATCAAGTGGATATGATAGAAAATATCAACTCTAAGAACTCTTCGGAACTTGTAAGTCATCCCGAGCAAATTTTGGATTTGGATATTACTATTCTTAAAGAATTTTTTGAAAACTTACCTATGGAGCAGCTCCACACAATAAGCAAAGCTTTTCAAAAGCACCCGAATGTCATTTCTCACTTACGTAATGTAAGCAACTTACTTACCAAAGTTAGATTTTATTTCGGTGAATCAAGTATAGAAAAGATCGAATCAGAGCTTAAATCTAATATGAAGGTAATAAACCAGTTTAGCTCTATCTCAAACTTGTTTAATCTTCCAATGGACAAGATTGGAGATAAGTTGCAGCGTTTTTTCATATGTATTTTGGCTGGGTTAAATCACCCCCAAAACACTGCTTATAACATTGACGAAATCCAAAATTTTATCCTTAACCTTTCAAAAAGTCAGGCCAGCCTTGACTTTATTTATGAAAGTCAAAAGAGCCTTCTAAAGTCACCAATCTCATCAGAAGTTGATATTCATGCGAAAGTAATAGAATCAATAGCTTTAAGTGGCAAGTTAAAACAGCAGCTTAGAATAGTTTTTATGAAATGGAAGCAGTCTGAAATCAAACTGAAAGAATTGGAAGTAATTAATGAAACCACTCCGTCCTTTATTTCACTTCAAAAAGCATGGAAGGAAGTTGTCAAAGGCGTGGGGTGCCAATTAACGGAAGACCCTCAGATAGTTGCGAAGAGTTTGGTACAAAATTTGTACAATGCGAACTCAAATCTTTTGCAACTCTCGGAGCAAGTAAATCAAGCAAATATGAAAACTGACGCTATTGAATGGAGCTACCAGGAATTCAGAAAACGGTGCAAAGATGTTTTGCGAATTCTCTCAGATTCTGAGAGTGATATTTTACAATCTATCGTTGATATGCAAGAAGATTTAAGAATGAAGTCGAAAATTGATCCCTCTGAGCATCATTTAATGAAAAAGCTTTGGGATAATTTCAATCGTGACTTTTCTTCAATCCTAAATGAAGAACCACTTGATGCTAGTTTTAGCATTGAAGATCAATACAAATATTGGCTTCATTCAATCCAATGCCACCTTCTTGCTCGACAACAATCCAGTTTAAATCTTGTTGTTCTACAAAAGTTACATCAAAGTATATGCCAGAAGATTGAAGTGCTCGGTAAGCAATTACCAATAAAAAAATTAGACTTGAATAATCCAAGTAATATTTTGGATGAGGTGGCAAAGAACCTTTTGGAATTTGAAAAGCTTAGCTACAGATTATCCAACTTACATCAATTAGTTTTACCAGAAATGTGTAATGTTGATTTAAATACGAAGTTAGACACCATAGAAAAGTATCTTCAAGAGCTTCGAAACTATCGTGAGAAATATTATCAGAAACGTTCCAATGTATCCAGAATGTATCCAGAAAAACTAGGAATACCTAATTTAAAGGAACTCATTGGGAAGGTTGCTACTATGCCTTTGATCACCTGGAAAGATAGCCTATCTCTTAAAGACCCGACTTATTCCGCTCCGATGGCTTCTTTAGAGAAAATTTTAAATGATACTTTAGGACAAACAGAAAAAGCAATCAACCATTATTTCAACCAATTGAACAAAGCAGAGGTAAAAATTTCAGCTCATATTAACAATTCAAACTTACAGCAGGATAATAAAAATGAAAATGAAAAAAAAAATCTTTCCTCTACTCTCCATGACGTTCATGAACTCGGAAATGTTTTGGAAGAAGCTCTAAGTATGAAGGAATTTACATTAGAAAATTTTGAGCGACAAAGGATGTTACTTTTAGTGAAGTTAAAAGAATATTTAAAGGCCATAACAGATTCTCAATGTCAAGCATTCGTTCAACTGCAAGCGAACCATGAAGCTGAATCACATAAATTAAAATTAGATTATGGAATCCAGTTGAATGAAAAAGAAAGAGACTTACGGCGCCTAAAAAAAGAAATAAGCTTGCTGAAAAATCAATTGCAAGCTTTATTTAACTCAAAAGATACACAGGCCTATTCCAAAGCCTTAAGCACAGTCCTTTCCAAAACCTTGCAAACCTTAGACCGTGTCTAGATTTGGTGTTCCAGTGTTTATCAAGGAAAATAACCACGTTTCTTATTGTATTTCATATACTATGGCAAATTTGTCTTTAAAATTATAATTTTAAATCCCTTGATGCTAAGTATACATTCAATAATTTTCACTTTTACTTTAAGCGAACACTCTTTTTTATTATGCCTTACTTACTTAATTTATCCCATATTTTTAAATTCGAAAAATTTTAAGATGTACAATTTTTTTTATCCTGTATTATTATCATTATTGATTGGGTTAAACATTTTAACATCACATTTCACATTGATTTTTATTTTCTGAATTCTTCCTTTTGTTTTTAGTGCCTTTAGTAAACCTATATTTTTATTATTCATTATTATTATTTTTTAGCGAAATGATTTTAGTAACAAGTTTTTTAATAAGAAATATGGATGACTGTGAAATTCCAGAGTGAAGTAGCCCGAAGTTTTTTTTAGTTAAATTCAGGGCATTTTTTTGGAATAATTACGTGCCTTTTCTTAGGCAAAGATGTACGTTACCAAAATGAAATTTTGAAAAAAACAAACTAAAATATAGTAGAAAAAAAATTGAAATTGAGGTAATGTGAAAGGTAATATAAGATATATATTCGGCTTATACATAATAAAAAATGTAAAAAAATTTATAATAAAAATAAAATACTATTAAATATTTATATTTGTGTTAGAGTCAAAGTACCTGTAAAGGGGATTCATATATCTTTTTTGTATATGACTTGGATTCTTCACTTTAATTTTCTCTCGGACTTTTTGCCCTTTTAAACAAAGGTGTTTTAAGTTATGCACATGGTTTTTTCCTTTGTTACAGTTCAATTACATTAGTTTTTCTCAGTTTCTTTAAAATTCCTCTCAATGTTCGTATTTTAAAAAGTTTTTAGCCTTTTACTTTTCTTTCTTTATCAATTATTGCTATATTTTATTTTCTTTTTTAAAAAGCATCATAGCCGCTAATTTCCAACGATTTTTTGGGATTTAAAAAAGCGGATTTTTTTTTGAATGACTCTGTGTGAACTTTCCGTCCTTCTTTCGTTAAGAAATTTACAAAAACTATTTTTTTTTTTTCTTTATCCATTTTCCTTTCATGTATTTCAGTATTTTTAGTTTCTTAAGTTAATTAAAAAATGTAAATCAATGTAAATGTACAAAACTTGTAGACAAGGGTTTCGTTATTCCCCTAAAAGATGATTCATTCGATATTTTGTAGGCAAAAATATTAAAAAATGCACTTAGTTATTAATGATTGTGACCTTGTTTTACCCAGAAAGTAAAATGTGCCACTCAATGAAATATACAAAAACTTCATAAAAATTCAATTTGAAAAACCAATAAAATTAGATCCAAATTTTTATCATTTTCCATTGAGGCTATTTTTGTAAACCGCAAGCGATCGGGGCTAGAAACTTTTCTTTTTCTTGAAAAAAAATTGATTTTTGAAAATCAACATTACCAGAACTGTGTCAAGAATGAAAAAAAAAAAAAAAAAATTAACAAATATAGATAAATTAGTCAGCAACCTTGTATAAAAGACTCGTTAAAAAGACAAACTCAAGACATTGAATTATTTAAAAATAAAAATCCTCTAAGAAACAGAAGATAGTTCATAACATGAAATAATGAGGAAAAACAACAGCAACAACAAGAATGTACAATTAGATTACAGGATAGTTTAGAAAATATTTCAATTTATTTTGCATAAAACGCTACAAGTGTAAATTCAAAATAAAATTTCATTAGTCAATTAGTATAGAGGAAATATGTAGTAATTGTGTTGTGATGTTTTCTTCATGCAAGATAGTGTTTCTTTTTAAATATTTCTTCTTCTTTTTTTTCTTTTTTCCTAATTTAAAGAAGCTATAATATTAAGAAAGAAAGAAAGAAAAAGTCTATCTGCAACAATATTTGTTGTTTTAAAATTCTTGTTTAATGTAACCTTTAAAGTAAATAAAAAGGAAAAATGAACAATTTAGTTGTTGAATTTTTCTCTGTGCGTAATTTTACAGAAAATAGCATTTTTCTTCACTTAAACTTTACTTTATTTATTAATGCTTAATAAATAAAGTAAAAAAACATAGATTTATATTCGAATAGAATGAGAACAAATCCGAGCTCTGCCAAGGATCATAAATTCCATTCTAAAGTTAATTAATTTGCACCGAATTAAAAATGAGACTTAAATTCAAATGAAGTTAAAGAATTTAAACTTTACGAGAATACTTGATGATTTTTTTCAAGATGAATCGTCCCGCGTAAGTGAATATATTTATAATCCCCTGATGTGATTATGACTAAAAATCAATGAAATTACGAATTTCATATGGAGCGAGTATGAAATCTTAAGTTTTCAGAGAGATAAAAAATATCTCGTGCTGAGTCTGAAAATGTACTTAAAAGGATTTTATCACAAGAAAGAAAGAATATCTAGATGTAAAGAGTAAGTTAACTTTTCTATCAAGAAATCTTAAATTATGGACTACAAAAAACGCCTATTTATAAGAAAAATTCAATCAGAATTCGAAAAAAACATACCGATTGTGAAACCAGAAAAAAACTGGAGTAGTTGAGGAGCAAAAAAATTAAGCCAAGTTCTTTTGTCCATTTGTTGGTCTATATTTACTGAAGATTTGATTTTTCTACCGATTAAATAGTTCAAGCATTAAAGATCGGAGCCGACTTAAAGTGTTCCGACGATCCAGAAAAGCTTCCCGGATGCGGATGAAGGGTTTTGAAGAAATCACAAAAATTTAAGACCTTCGGACGAAATTTCTTCAGTGAAAGTCAATAAGAGTATAGATTAAAAAAAAAAAAAAAAAGGAA
>JADGJU010000246.1:0-10657 GCA_026937265.1 Coelomomyces lativittatus
AAATAAAATAAAAAAAAATAAAATAAAAATAATAATAATAATAATAATAATAATAATACAAAGAAAGGTAAGGCTATAAAATTAAGTTGTGCACGAGTTCAACCACAAGACACTGAGAGGTAACAGTAATGCTGCATTTATTTTATTTATTTTCGATTAAAAGAAAAAGACCGACCAAATGTTTTTTTTCTTAATTTAAAAAAGAAGCCGAAAAAAAACCAGTTCTCAATTTATCGTGTTTTTCAAGTCGAATAAACAATGCTTCATTGTTTTGAAAGGAAATAAGATTTTGAACATTTCGCGAAAGATGCTACTAATTTTCAATACATCATGTTATTTTAAAGTGTACGGACTTATGCACAGAAAGATATAAAGCTAGCATGTATAATTCACCAAGTCGCGTCCTCGACAATGGAATAAAATAATGGTAGTGAAGTGAATGTTCTAATAAGTATATCAATACTGTCTGACCCATAACCTACTAATAATACCCAAGTAATTAAACTTTTGGAGTATTTTTTTTTTTTTTTAAATTTGTTTTGCAACTAAATGAGGCGCAAGTAGTTAAATTCAATTAAGTACATTCATCATTTATATAAAATGCAAAGGCATTGCACTATTTCTAGCCTTAAATATTTTAGAGAAAAAAAAAAGGTTTCATTTATCATGGTAAAAGCAGATTAAAGTATCTCAACAGAGCATGAACTTAAGGGTCTTCTTCCTTACTAGTTTACGTTGAAGCAAAGGGTAAGAAATTAAAATTCTAAGAATCGTCTATTCCAAAAAAAAAAAAAAAAAGGTATAGTATAGTATAGTAAGAGATTAAAGTCTGTGTGTATAATGAGATGAGTAAGTATGTACGTGAGTGAGCGAAAGAGCTGTGTCTGTCAGTCAAATTCTGCTTCATTGAGACTAATTAATCTATATTTCTATTTATTCAATGTTCATTAAAATATATATATATATATGTATACTATGTATTCTTCTCTTTTTCCCGTTTCGGGTCACATGATCTTTGAAGTTTTGTTTTTTTAGAATGTGCGTGTGGCATTTTTATAGGATTTTATGCTAAACACAGCACCAAAAACAAAAAATTAAAGTAAAAAAATAATAATAAAGCGCAACTTCCCTTCAGTAAATCAGGTGACATTAGTGTGATTTAAAAAAAAAAAAAAAGTATAATTTTGACTCAATTCTTTTTTGGTGTCTTTCCCCCAAACCTCCGTTCATTTAGTCGTTTATGATTTTTCGAATTTGATAGAAAGGATTTTTTTTTTTTGAAAAGAAATGGAAACAACAGGCAAGGTAAAGTCCGAGTCGTCCCCGTCCAGTCAATAAAAGCACAAGAAAAAAAAAAATTAAGAAAACCAAAGAAAAGTAAAGAAAAGTAAAGAAAAGCAAAGAAGGTCATGGAAACAATTTACTATTAAGTATTAAGTATTAATTTTTAACTACATGAGAAAACTAAATCTCTAACTAAAATATCAAATTACTGTTGCAAATACCTTTTACCTTTAACTTTCATTAATTACTGAGAGAAAGCTGTTTTTCTATCTCAAGAATAAAAGACTTACACAATCTATCTATTAATCATTTTATTCTTTACTCCATTTACGTTTCATTCCTTCGTATCAACACACACTTTTTTTTTTTTTTTTTTTTTTCCATTCTATTAATCCATAAAAATGGTATGCTAGTGAAAAAGGAAAAAAAAAAGAAGAAAAGTTTTAATACTCAGACATATGCTTCTTCTTCATTGATTTTCCATTCATTCTAAACTTCTCCAATAATAAGTAAGCCGAAAAACAATTCATTTACTTACTTCATTCCATTAATTGCTTTTTTATTAATTTATTTAATTATTCATTAATTCATTAATTATTTTTTTCAAATGGATTATTTAGGCAGAAGAATTTAAAGCAAAAGGAAATAAAGCCTTTTCAAGTGGTCAATTCTCAGAAGCGGTACATTTATTTGGTGGATTTTTTGTTTTTTGTTTTTTTAATAATCCTTTTTTTATTTTTATTTAAAGTGTCCCCCTGTACTCTAAAAAAAAAAAATGATTATTAGAATTAACAAAAGGCTATGCTCTTCTACTTTTCTTTTCTTTTTTTTTTTTGTTTTTCATCTTCATATAAATGTTATTAGATCGAAAATTTTTCAAAGGCAATTGATCTAGATCCTCAAAATCATGTCCTTTATTCAAATCGCTCAGCTTCCTATGCATCTTTAAAAAATTTTGAAAAAGCATTGGAAGATGCTCAAAAAACAACATCTTTAGCACCTACATGGGCCAAAGGTTACTCTCGTTTAGGTGCAGCATATCATGGTTTAAATAAACTTGAAGAAGCAAAAAATGCTTATGCTGAAGGTCTTAAATTAGAGCCAAACAATGTTCAATTGCAAAAGGCAAGTCAAGAATTAGAAAGTCCTTCAGCTGGATTTAATTTAGGATCGATGTTTGGAAAAGTTTTAAACAATGATGTTTGGACTAAAATAGCGACCAATCCTCAATTATCTCCTTATTTAGCCGACTCATCCTATACTTCTAAAATCAATATGTTAATTCAAAACCCTAGCATGGCCATGAGTTGTATGGATGATCAAAGAATCATGAACACTTTGCTCACCTTAATGGGTATTCCAACCTCCAACGAACCGTTCTCTGCATCCTCTCCTCCCACGTCTCCTACTAAGAAAGGAGCATCAGCTCCGTCTACATCCTCTCCTTCTCCTCCTCCTCCTACTCAACCTGTTCAGAAATCTCCCGAAGAAGAAGCCAGAGAGGCGATGTTAGCTGAAAAAGAAAATGGGAACTCAGCCTATAAAAAGAAAGATTTTGAAGCAGCTTTAAAACACTATGACAAGGCTTGGGAAATGTCCAATGAAAAAGAAGTAACCATTTTAACAAACAAAGCAGCAGTGTATTATGAAATGGGAAATTTTGAAAAATGTGTTGAACTTTGTCAAATAGCAGTTGAAAAAGGTCGTGAAACACGTGCTGATTTCAAATTTATTGCCAAAGCTTTAGCTAGGACCGGTGCTGCTTATTACCAATTGAATGACTTAGATGCCTCTATTAAGTATTACAAAAGTTCATTGACAGAACATCGAACTGCTGATACTTTGAATCGATTAAACGAAATTGAAAAAGAAAAAAAAAAGCGTGAAAAAGAAGCTTACTACAATCCTGAACTTTCCGATCAGGCTCGTGAACGTGGGAATGCTTTTTTCAAAGAACAAAATTATCCTGATGCTGTAAAAGAATATACAGAAGCCATATTACGTAATGAAAAAGATCCAAGAGCTTACAGTAACCGTTCCGCTTGTTACCATAAATTGGGTGCATTGCAAGAAGCGTTAAAAGACTGTGATGCTTGTATTTCATTGAATCCAAACTTTGTGAAAGCTTATATTCGTAAGGCCGCAGTACAATTTATGAAGCGAGATTTTTCCGAATGTTTAGAAACATGTGAGTTAGCCAAAAAAGCCGATCTAGAGCAGAAACATACCGAGGAAATCGATCAACAAATGTCTAAATGTTATCAAAAAATGTATACTGAACAATCCGGGCAATCCAAAGAAGAAATCATGAAAAAGGCTATGCAAGATCCTGAAATTCAACAGATCTTAGCCGATCCTGTTATGAATCAAATTTTATCCCAAATGCAAGAAGATCCCAATGCTTTACGTACGCATATGGCCAATCCAACGGTGGCGGCTAAAATTCGTAAATTGGCTACTTCTGGCATCATCTCTGTTCGTTAGGATCTAGATGATGTAACTTTAATAATTTAAAATACTTACTTTCTGAATAATTCATGTTGAGAAATTACTATTATTGTTTTTGTTGATGCTTTTTGTTTTTGATTTCAGAATTGGCCAATCTTTAAACTGTATTTTTTTTTTTCTAAGATTTAAGAAAAAAATCAATCTAAAAAAAAATTTTGTTCTTATGTTTTTGTATTTTATAACTTCTTTTTTTCCATATTTATGAAAATATATTTTTTGGATGGTTTCTGCGTATTTTACTATTCTGATTCACGTCAATTGATAACTATGGTTTTTTGACCTTAAAACACAAAATTTTGAAGTCAATGGTCATGAAATGTACGGAGTTTTTTATTATTATTTATTTTTTTATTTTTTGTTTTTTTTTCATAATATATATTTAGAAAAGAAAGCCTCTAAAAAAATTCAAAGAAAAAACACTTCTCCTTGTTGTTTACATTCTTGTTGAAGGGAATAAAGCCATTGAAATTAAAAATATAAAAATCAAAATGACTCTGTAGATCCCAACCATCAACTGTAGTATTATCTAAATTAAAGACTTTCAATTGATTTTTTTTTTAAAGACTATTGAAGATTTTGACGCGTCAAAATTCAATGAATTTCAAAATTGAAAATGACGTAGGATAAAAATGGTTCTTTACGACTGTAAAGGCGCTCCTGATGATTTATCTAAAAAAAAGAGTTTAAAGCATTCGGCTTGGATTTTTTTACCAATACTTGTATTTTGCTTGCTAGATGTGCAATATTTTCATGCAGTGTTTAAAAATGTATAAAAATATGTACGTAAAACACAAATGAATTTTGAATACATTACTTTTTTTGGTAAAATCCTGACAGTCGCGACCGAATTGATCCCCAAAATGATCCTTATAACATTTAACTTCCATATTTTCAACTTATTACTTTTTTCATTCGAATTCCAATACACTTAAAAAACAATACACATATATTTAAAACTTTTTAAGAAACAGGAGGAAATTTTGAATCAAATCAGAAAAAAAAAAAACTTTCAGATAATTCGAAAGACTAAACTATACTCAATACTCTCGAAACTTAGTTTTTCAAGCTAAAAGTAATGTTGTCATCAATGAAAGAACAAGAAAATGACTCTGGTTGTCTAATCTATAATTTTTTCTATTTATTTATTTATTTTCAATCAGCAATAATTACTCCATTTGTTTAGGCAACTTTCATTTATTATTATTATTAATTTTTAGAGATGTTTTTGTTAAAAACAGACCATGCATGCATCCTATGAAGTTTCCTATAAAGTTAATTTAAAAATTATCATTAATAAAAGAAACTAATTTAAACGCATTACCTTACTAATGAAATATAGAATCTACATCTTCGTACATCAAAATTGACCTGCGGGCAACAGGAGATTTTTCTTCACTTCCTAACAGTGATATCATAACAAAATCCCGTTCTACGTGCTCAAGTCTTAATTCCTTTTTGTCGATTCTACCCGAAAATTCAAAATCTTTGGAAACCAAATCCATCAATGTTGCACCTCCAATTTCAGGGATAGAGAGCTATATTCAAACAAATTCTTCAAACCCTTCTACGGTCATAGAAGAACCTAAAACGGACAATAAAGTAGCAAAAAAAAATCCTGAACGCTCTTTTCTCTTCAGGTCCATTAGCGCAAGAGAAAAACCATCTTTATCGGCTCCTAAAAAGCTCCGTCGCGTTTTTACCCAAAAGCTTCGTCTCAAAAACCATTCGCAACAAGTTTCTAGGCTCAATACACTCGGTTCATGTGGAGATCGACCTTTAAAACAGTTTCCATTAATTGATTCAAATCAATTTCATCAACTTCGCCGTGTGTTAGATTCCGCGACCCATCCTCATGATGATGAGCATGATCGTATTTCATACATCTTACCTAATTTACCAGACCTTTCAGAGCCTATCATTCTATCAAAATCTCAATTGGATATTCTAGCACCCAACCTTTATCAACAACATACCAATGTGCAAGAAATGCTAGGTATTCGACCATTGCATGAAAATAGAGATTACTATGCTATTCATCTCGATCAATGCTTACCTTTACTTTCTTTATTATCCAGTAACAATAATACGACCAATGAAGAGCGTCGGATAATCTTTTTCAAATTTTTAGATCAAGAAGGAAAGGGGTTTATTACTTCCGAAGTGATCCAACATCAACTTCAATCAGCGATCCAACTCAACTCTTTATACTTAAGCATCGAACGCCTTCATTTGTTAACTTGTCACGTCATGAATTTATTAGATGTTGACGAGGATGGCCGGGTGAGCTATAAAGATTTTCAACTAGTCACCCGTCGATGGAACATGACCAAGATTGGTTTACCTTTGTTCCCTAGCGTCATCAATCAAAACGTAGACATCTTTGAAAATGATCATTTGGGGCTAAGTTTATTACCTTCGCCTACTTACTCGTTTAGACCAAGGAGACGGTCAAGAGTAGATTCGTCAATTAGATGGTTATTTCGAAAACAATCTGAAGTAAATTTTTTAAGAAGTCAGACCATGCGTGCAGACACGGTCATACGTTCACTCGGGATTTTCCAAAAGATAATGAAATGGTTTCAATTAAATTTGCGCTCTTTTCTACTCTTCCTTTTGTTTTCCACCGTGCTTATCGGATTTTTCTGTTTAAATTTTTTTAAATTCACTCAATCTCCACTTTTTAGTGTTTTCGGATATAGTTTGTCCATTTCTAAGGGTTCAGCTAATGTCATTCATATTAGCTTAGCACTATGTTTGACTCTTTCCTGTCGTACTTTTTGGACAGAACTCCACCGATTTTCTTGTTTCCAATGGTTGCCGTTAGATGCATTACTAAGTTGGCATAAAATATGTGCTTTGCTAATGATTACTGCAAGTTGGGTGCATACTTACTGTCACTTAGCTCACAATTTCCCTCTGTTAGTAAAAAGCAATGAAGCCAGATTAATACTAGGACTCCATGATATTTCAAAAACATGGCTATATGGATACTCTATACCATCATTAACAGGATGGGCATTACATTTGACTTTTTTTTTCATGGCGGTTACGTCTTTGAAAATCGTTAAGCACCGTTACTTCGAAGTATTTTGGTACACCCATCAAGCATATATCCTTTTTATTATTTTGATTTTGTTACATGGGTCCGAGGCAATATTTTCTACCCCTACATCATGGCTGTATTTGTTGATCCCTTGCATTTTAAATGTATCCGAACGAATTCGGAGAATTTACCAATCTTCTTTTCCTGTTTCAGTCCTTTCGTCCATAATAGAAAGTGATACATTAGTATTAATTTTAACAAGACCTCCATTTATCTCTCAATACCGTTCAGGTCAGTATTTGTTATTAAATGTTCCAGCATTGTCATCTTTTCAATGGCATCCTTTTTCATTAACTTCTTGTTCCGAAGAGAAGAATTTGACGATTCGAATAAAGCGAGTTGGAGATTGGACAGGCCAATTGTTTGAGTTAGCACAGCATAATCTATATCCAAAAATTTTGTCTGAAGTACGTATCAATGGAATATTTGGGGCATCTGCAGAGAAATATTTAAATTATGACCATCTCTTTTTAATAGCAACTGGAGTAGGATGTACTCCATTTTTGTCCATACTCCATCAACTTCAGCAACCCCATGTTTTCAAAAGGGTCGATTTTTTTTGGCTTAATAAAGGGCAAGAAGGGTTTCGTTGGATGTCCGAAACCTTGCTTGCTTTAGACAAGAAAGTATTATCAGTACTAAGAGTGCATACATTTTTGACATGTGCTAAGTCCGGAGAAGATATCCATACCTTTTTGTTATGGTGGGGTTTAGAAACACTAAGAAAACGTCAAGGGTACTGTCTTTTGACCAATATGCAGTATAGTAGTGTGTATTGGGGAAAACCACATTGGGAATCTATTTTTAAACAGGCAAGTAAGATGTATCCGAATCAAAAAATAGGAGTTTTATTCTGTGGCTCCAAGACTTTGGGGGATCATTTGTCAAAACTTCTTCGTAAAATCAACCTATCGACTCCTACGCTGTTTGAATTTGCCATGGAAAATTTTTAATTTTACCCATTTATCCCATCACCCACCCTTCTATAATTTTTTGCAATTTCGCGATTTTGTGTTTTATTTTATTTTATTTTTTTAGATGAGGCCTTTTATAAAAAAAAAATCCTTCTTAACTCAATTTAATAAAAATGGGTCTAGAAAAAGAGAAGTCTCACAATAGTCTCTGATGTAATTTTAATTATGTTCTAGCCTTCTGATGGAATTTGTAAATAAATCTATTTCCATTTTTAAACTTTAGGACAACAGGACACTCACTTCATAATCAAAAAATTTAAAAAAATTAAAAAAAATTAAAAAAACATTGGAAAATTTAAAAATTCAAATAAAATAAATTCACCATTCTACCTTTTCTGATAAAAAAAACTAACTCACACCTTTAAGAATTGAAAAGAAAAGAAAAAAGAAAAAAGAAAATCTAATTTCAGGGTAATGATAATTTAAAAACATTGAGAACAAGAAATGCAAAAATAGAAGTGTGTAATGATTAATTAAACTCGAAATAATGAAGAAACTTGTTTAAAAAAATTTCCAAATGTACTTTTCTCATTGATTCGTATCTTATTAACCATATCAAAAGGTATATATAATTTTTTTTTTTTAAAGGAATAGATAGAAATAAATAGAGTTTGCTCATTAAAAAATGACATCCTCCACTCAAGACAAGTTTGACTGAAGCGATGACTAAAAACTCGGTTTAAATTATTTGTAAAAAAAATGAAATTCGTTTTAGTTCCAATGAAAAAGACGTGGGTGTGTGTTTCTAAAACTAGAATGTGACAAGCACTCTGAGCATATTACTTC
The DNA here is from genome assembly GCA_026937265.1 of Coelomomyces lativittatus. Taxonomy (NCBI): domain Eukaryota; kingdom Fungi; phylum Blastocladiomycota; class Blastocladiomycetes; order Blastocladiales; family Coelomomycetaceae; genus Coelomomyces; species Coelomomyces lativittatus. The sequence goes on from JADGJU010000246.1 coordinate 8,656, forward strand.
CGAAAAAAAAATTTAAAATTAAAATCTCTATTAAACATTAAAGAAATTTTAATTTCTAATGTTTTAATATTATTGATAGTCCTCCATGGGGTATTTTATAGGTCATAATGGTCGTATATGATTGAAGGAAAATACGCATCATAATAAGCTTTAATAATACTAAAAATCTAGACGGCGTAATGAAATTGTATTTCGAACTTAGTGCTCCATTTTCCTACCTTCTTTCGCCTCATGTATTCTATTTAAGCTTTCAGAGTTACTAACACTTGATGCACTTTTCTCCCTAAAGAATTTTTTATAACCCGGTTTGGATGAGTGCTTTTGAAATTTCCAACTACTATTTTTGAATTCGTTTTTTCCATGCCTTCCCAAACTAATGAGTCGAATTTTGACTTAGAAAGATCCTCTCCTTACGATCTTTCGACATACACAGGGAGAGTACGCCATTTTATCAACATTACGAGCCCAAGGTAATTTTTAAATTTAAATCTTTCTTTCTTTCTTTCTACTTCTTTTTTTGGGTACCCAGTGATAGTAACAACCCATGTAAATAGTCAAAAAAAGAAGAGAGAGAAAGGGAGACAAAAATAAAAAATCCCTCTTTGGTTCCGGGAGAAAGAACCAATTGAAATATTGAGCATAATCAAAAAAAGGCCGTGCATTGACTAGAGGAATCAGTTTAACTGTCACCACGAAAGGAAGCTTTTTTTATTTATTTATTTAAACCCTTCCTCCAAAGATTGAAGATTAAAACAGAAACAAAAAAAAACGGTTTTTTAACTTCATCTTTTACATTTTGCATATATATTTTCATCGTCGTTCAATAAAGATAATCAACTAATTTTTTTTCTTTCTTGAATATAAAAATACGTCATTCTTGCGTTTCATTTTTTTTAAGAACTTTATTCGCAACTGAAAATGAACTTGGTGCAGCAACATCGCTCCTAGCTAATATCAAAGAAAACCGAAATATTCCAAAAGACACATCCATCAATGATTATTGGAAAGCAAAAACATGTAATAAATAAGAAAAAAATCGAGATTTTGATATACCTATAGATCTTCCATATATTTATATATTTATATATTTAAAAGTCAAACCAATTCATTAAAGAAATTAAAGTTTACCAGACCGTTTGTTATTTGTCTTCCCGTTCCACCTACTTTTTTTTCTTGCTTTTTTTTTTTTTGAGTTTTAATGGATTATTTACAGATATCCAATCAAAAATTTGGTAAACTTATATAAGTTTGTTTCTAATATATCAAAATGTACATATTCAAACAATCATACAGTGTATGAAGCAACATTTCATCCAGATACGAAAGAAAAGATTTTTTTACCGTTCCGTATGTCAAGCTTTGTTCCTACTAACTTATTGGTCACCGCCGGGATGCTACTGCCAAATCCTTCGGTATACAGATTATTATTTATGCTGAACTATTTTTGATAACAAAGAGTGCCATTTTTTCTCAGATAGGTTCGTAACTTTCCGAATCTCTTATCTAAAAATATTTTTTTAGGCTTACTCTCTTTTGTTTTGGCAGTGGGCCAACCAGTCAGTAAATGTGGCAATCAACTATGCCAATGCGAACAAAACTTCCCCAATGTCCCTCACTGAAACAGGATTGGCTTACGCTGTAGCTGTGGCCTCGTCTTGTTCTATAGCATTAGGGCTTTCTCGGCCTTCCATACAAGCAAAGTTACCAAAGGCATTTTCGCGTTTGATTCCATTTTGTGCAGTAGCAGTGGCAGGTACTTTTTAAAAAAGAAACTTATTACTTTTGTTTTCAACCATTTGATCCTTACTCTTATTTTTTAAACATCATCGACATTAGGGACCGCTAATGTCTTTTTAATGCGGCAAAAGGAATTGGTCAATGGAATCTCAGTTTTGGATGACAAAAAAAATGAAGTTGGGAAATCAAGGAAAGCAGGTTTCAATGCCGTGTCTCAAGTATGTAGAGTATAAATTTTTAGTATTTAAAAAATAAGAGTAAGGAT
>JADGJU010000247.1:748-12641 GCA_026937265.1 Coelomomyces lativittatus
GGAAAAAAAAAAAAAAAAAAAAAATTCTAATTGAAGCGAATAGTAACGAAGGGATGTTTGAAAAATAGAATTTAATTTCGATTCTACATTTATCTATGGATCAATGAATTTTCCTTGTATCGTTGACTTTTTTAAATCTGAAAGTGTTCCATCATCAAAAACGCGTCATTTCCATAACAAAAATAAAAACTAAGAGACAAATGAAAGAGAAGAGAGAGAAAAAAAAACATCTGTAAATTATTTACATGTACTCAAGCCTTTTCTTTCTTAATTGTGAGACTAAAAAAATGAAAAAAATAAAAAATAAAGATAAAAAAACAATTAATTAATAATTAAAAAAAAAAAAAAAATGCATATGGAATATACTTTGTCAAAGTATTTTGTCACTGTAGTAAGTCATGAAATAACAAAAGGTTGGAAAAAATATATATACTTTAGAATTTATTTATTTTTTATACTCTTACCGTATATATTGTAACTATTTTTAAAACATGTATATATAAATATATATGTGAGTGATAATCGTATTAGCTGCAACTAATCTTCATTTCAACAAATGGTAGATCAAGCGAACTAATTCTAGTAGAATTTTATTTTATTTTATTTTATTTCATTTTTATTTTTCGATTCAGCATTATGTCACTGTTAGGCACCTTCGACGCGGATTGACGCAACTCAATATCAGTGATGAAAATCATTCTGAGATGGATTTTTTTTTTTTTTTTTTTTTAATTTAATTTTTTGAGTGTAAAATAAAATTGAATACATACAGTCATGAGGAGTGTTTTCTTTAGAAATTAGAGTTACTTAAAGTACAATTCCATTCAATTAAACACGATCGTATAAAAAAAAAAAAAGGGTTGAATAAACCTTTTATTAAATAAAGGGTATATTCATTTTCTTTTTAAAACGTGAAAAACAAATAATAAACTAGTTTATTTCAAAAAAAAAAAAAAAAAAACAGGGACAGTGAAAGATAGTTAGTTACTGAAGGAAAAGAGTGGTAGAAATAAGTTACTTGTCCAATATTCTTTGTAATTTTTAAAACACTACCAATAGATAACTAAACTCATCGCTAAAAATTTTCTTTATTTCTTAAAAACCTTGGGTTACGTTATGTAAGTTCACTAAAAGAGATGTAAGTAGGGTTTGTCATTCACCTTGTTCAGCATTCCTTCCTCTTTACAATTTACCTCGATTCATAATTAGTAACATTCTTGTTGGTACTGTTTTTACCTTTCACATTGTTCACCTCCCTCTTTCTTCTTCTTTCTTACCATTATTATTTCTATACTTTCCATTAACTAATCAGCAAAGATTTCAAACCAACCCCTATATTTGATGGTATCTCAAATAATTTTACATCACTTTAATAAAATAAAGTCACTGCACTATCTATATACCTATAAGAAGAAGTAGGATTATTTTGAGAAATAGCCATGCAAGGAAATCAACATAGTAAAGCCTTAAAAAAAAAAAAATTAAAAAAAAAAAAATAATATATGCAATGAATTCGGTTTATGTTCTAATTAATTAATTAATTAATTAAAAAAAAAAAAGACTGCTTATCCCACTCTCGAGAGAAAATCGTTGAACCATCAAAAATAGAAATAGATTGAAATCGAAAAAAAAAAAAAAACTTTCTCCTTCCTTCTTTTTTTTTTCACCAAAGTTCATGAAATAGGTAAGCGCATAAATTTATCTTCCTCCATTGAATTCGTTAGTTGGGTAGTTTCGTTCCGGACTCTTGTTGATTTTCTTCTTCCATACCAAGAGTATGATGGAGCATTACTCTTCTTTTTTTTTTTTTTTTTTTTTTTTTTGTATAATGCAGTTCGTGGTTGAGTTGGTGGACTTCACTACTTTTTCTTAATCTTCCCAAATTTCATGCCATCCGTGTGTTTGTTTTCGATTTTCTTCTGAGTAACCTACCCTTATGAAAGCCAGTGCTGTTCCAATTTTTTTTTCTTTTTCTCGTTGAAGGTTTTTTACTGATTCTTTTCTTTTTGTCCTCTTTTTTTTTTGTTTACTTCCATTCTGAACGTTTATTCCGAAAAGAAGTCCCCTTTCTCACCCAACTTTTTTCTTTGTTTCATTAGTGTATTAACTAATATACCTTATAACAAACTCTTCCCCTTCTTGCAATATTCTTTTTTTTTTGTTTTTTTCCACCCATTATTGTTCTACTTATTACCCGCGCTCATGTGTTGAATCTTTGTTCACCTTTTTTTTTTTTTTGAAAAAAAAATGCAACTTGTTTTTTAAGCACTCTTACCGCATCCATATCACACCTCACCCCTCAATCTTCCCAATCCATTTTTTTTTTCTCTCTCTGTACTTTATTTTTAATTTGAAAACTTCCTAATTTAAAATTCAATTTCCCTGCATTAAAAAAAAAAAAGTGAAAAGTAAAGATACTATTTAAGAAAAAGAAGAAAAAAAAAAAGAGAGAGAGAGAGAAAAAGAAAAAGAAAAAGAAAAAAAGAAAAGGAAAAATCAGAATTAAAGTACAAAACTCTTAACCAAGCTTCACAACAAACAAAGAAGAAATAAAAAAAAAAAAGAGGAAAAAAAAGGAAGTACTACGTTTAAACCCCTATTTTTTTCTTTATTTTGTTTTTTAAATTGAATTTTTTGTTTAAAATGAAGGCCTTACGGTGGACTATTCCTTTTGAATTTATGTCTTCGGTAACCTACCAAAGCCACAAGAAATACAACCACCGCTGCAAAGGGTGTAACGATGGTCGCCACAAACGCCGTGTTGGAAAGTGCCCCATCTGATTTTTCGGGGTCTTCTTTCGTGCCTTGTCGTTGAGACGTTAAAAACTCAAGTTCCATGGATTTATCTTGGTCTTTTTTCAATGGACCTGACCCGTCTCCTTGACCTTCTGCTCGAACCTCCTCACGAGGGTGATTGATGGGTTTCGTTAAGGCATTTTGTTGAGGTACCTTGGGAGCCACCAACGATACATGGGCTAACACCTCTTTCGCATCCTTCACCGGGTCTTTCTGGGTGCTTGGGTCCGGGTGGGTTTGTTGTAACAGATTTGCTATTTCAGCTGCTGGCGCAGGTAAGGTCTCGTTGCTTTTCTTTAGGGGTCCAACAGGCGAGGTGGGTTCTTCCACAGGTTGGGTGGGAAGGGTTTCAGGCTTTTCAGTCAGTGAAGTGGTGGTTGTAGTTGGAGATGGAGATGGAGTGGGGGTGGGGGTGGGGGTGGAGGTAATCAAAGCGGGAGGGGGTGGCATCGTAGACGTAGGGGATAAAGAAGGGTCACTGGTAGAGGGTCCGTTGGGGATGGAACTAGGTGGGTCTGAGTCAACATTACCCTCTACTACAGGTGGTGGTGGAGGGGGTGGAGGTTGTGAAGGTACTGTGGTCCCTTGAATAGGGGGCGGTATGGAAGTATTAGGAGTGGTAGGGGAAACCGGGTCAGCAGCGACGTTCGTGTCTGTGGTGATGGTAAGAGTGGGCTTCTTTGTATCAGAAATAGTTAAGAGACTATTTGTCTCAACATCCCGGCGTCGTCTGTTCTTGTTATTGGGAGGGAGATAAAGTTCTACTCTAGGTGGATCAAACAACGCGTCTAGAAACGATAACTCGAGATGTTCGGTTGAATGGATAGGCACCATTGAAGCTTCCCATTCCTCGAAAAGGTGAAGCGACTCCATCAAGAATTCTTTGATGGATGAAGAGGAGTCTAAAACGAGAGGGTTTCCGTTACTTGCCAACAATGGATTCGTTTTCTCTGTAACAGAAAGAATAGGATTTTTGGACCCATCCTTTATTTTTTTTGATTCTGACGTAGATGCAATGAAAATAAAGCACACCCACAAACCTAGCACAATTTTAGAATAAAAACCTGTATTCAATTGGAGCGAGAAAAAAACCATGGAAAACAAACAAAGAAACTATATGAATAAAATTGAAGAGGGAGAAGTGACAAATGAAAGGGAAGTTATATTTACTCCAGGCTTACAAGAGTTCGTGTAGAGTAATTTAAACAGTTGTTGTAGCAAGAGGAAAAAAGTGAAAAAGGTTCAGAAAAAAAAAAGATTTTTGGATTTTTCTAAGGATGTAAAAAAAAAAAAAAGGTGCGAATTCTAAAAATGATTAAAAACTTTTAAAGATATTTAAAAAATAAAATAAAAAAAAGAGTCCAAGCGCTATTGGTTAATGATATTAAATTTAAAAAAAAAAAGAAAAAGAAAAAAAAAAAAGAGAGAGAGAGGAGAGCGGGCAATATCTCTGTGGATGTAGAAAGGAAAAAAAAAAAAAAAAAAGAATCAGTAAAAAAAAAAAGGACAACAGTCGAGAATGTAAAGGAAGGGCGGGAAAGGGGAGAGGGTTTCGAATTTATTTTAGCAATAATCCACCTCACCTATGGGAAGGGGAGAAGAAGGCCATGGGTTGAGGTAGAAAAAAAAGAATAAGAAAAAACCATGAATTTCCCTTCTTGGCCTCTATAAAAAAAAGAATAACAATAAAGGGGAAGTGAGAGGAGTACACCTATTTTAGCCAATCAGTTTGGAAGGAGTCTTTTCTTGACGAGGTGAGTGAATGGCCTACCACTGAAACTAAATTCTCTTTAATAAAAAAAAAAATATATATATATAATTTAAAAATAAAAAATGCGGACAGAGAAGACACCCTCGGCATGCTAAAGTTTAAAAAAAAAAGGTGGAAAGCCATTTTGTTTCGTATGTAACACACCGCAAGGAGGCTTTGTCTACTTCATTGTTTATTAATTTTTTTATTCTTATTCTTAGGATGACCCTTTTCAATTCTACACTCAACGATGTATTACACAAGGTGATAGATAAAGTTTTTTTGTCAAAGGGTCCATGAAACTTAAGAAGGCTTTGGATTCATATTGAAGTTGTAACATTCATTTGAGAAACAAAAAAAATTAAGAAATTAATTTATTAAGTCAACAGTGAGTAAGGTCGACGACGAAGAAAAGCATGTGGAGGGTTTTGGTGGGAACCGATGCGTATAGTGTGATAGATTTTGAAAAAAAAAAAAGGTTTATGAAATAAATAGAAACATAAACTAAACTTAACGACTAGGGTAATGGGTGGGATGTTTTTTCTTTAAAAAAAAAGAAAAAAAAGAAAAAGTAAGTGTTTGTAAGATGAGAAGAGAAGAGAAGAGAAGAGAAAGGGGAAGTTTTTCTTTAGGTATCTAGTAGCGTCGTGTGTGTTGTTCTGTCGTGGACAAAAAAAAAAAATAAATAAATATAAGGGAGGCATCCTTTTGAAGAAATGGTCAAATTTCATGAACGCGAGAATTCATTAAAGTTTTAAATTCTTGAATGCATTTTTTACTGGTTTGACCAAAGCTTTTTTCACCGCACATTTGATAAAAGGGAAGAAATCCTTATCATTGTTTAAATTTAAAAAAAGAAAAAGAAAAACGATTAAAAGAAGAAGAGAAGAGAAAAGTCTCGATGAGAAATTGAAAAAAAAAAAAAAAATCTAAAAAAAAATAAAAAGATACCTTTGTACCCTGGAATGGGTAAGGTGACGGCTAAATCCTTTTTTCGGAGGGGAGGGTTGTGAGGATCGTCAGTGACAGGACGATTTGTTTTTAATGCTTGTAACGAATGACCATAGGTATGCGCATACGCATATTTGGATAACGGAATGAACCCGGTGTATCCTGGAATGGGTAATTTTTTTTTTTCATTTTTTAAAGCGTTGGATGCTGGAAACGAAGACGACGACGAGGAGGATGACGAAGGAGAGTAAATCACCGGTATCTTTTGATTAAAATCACTTAAATAATGTTCGTTCATGACTTGTTTGGTTTTCCAAGCTTGCATGGCCAAGACGGCAGATTTCTGATACTGTTCACCAAATTGATTACGCATTTGAGGTACAAACCCAGTGTAACCTGAAATAAAGGACGTGGTTGAACATTGGGCTTGTAATTCCGCTGCACGTTTGGATTTGGCCATGACGGCCGAAACATGGTCTTGTTGAGTTAAATGAGGGTACACACGAACGGGTTTCCCTTGAGTAATTTTTTGTACTTTTTCAGGTAATTGATCTTTGGCAGCATACAACGTTTCAAAATCTCCTAACGACGCGGACGTGGTCACGTTGTACGATTTTCCGAAATGTTCTCTTGAACGTGGAATATAGCCCGTGTATCCTTAGAAAATTAAAAGAAAAAAAGAAAAAAAAAAAAAAAAAAAAGGAAACGATGAGTGGGGTAGAGAGAAATGGGGTGGGTATGAGTCAAGTAAATGTAAGTTTGTGAAGACTCTCTTAAAAAGGGGTATTGAAAATATGGATTCATTTTCTATCTCGTAAGTGAAAGACGATGTACCTGGCACAGGAGGGAACGTAAACCTTAACGACGAGATACATTACATCAAAGGAATGAAAAAGTGAATGATGGTTAATAATCATACTAAAAAAGAAGTGTGGACCCAGGAAAGCTCATGAATACGATAACTAAAAAAAAAAGGGGGGAGGGAATTTATCTTCTATTCCGAACAACCCACAACAACAACAACCATTTCTTACCTATCATCTGCAAAAGCATATTGATTCGCACCGTGTCTCATTCTCCATGACTTTTTAGGAGCATTAGAATAAGAATGGGATTGAGTCGGCGGAACGTACGGTGTAGGAGAGGTAAACTTAGGAACAAACGTTTGGATTGAAAATTCGGTCGGTGAATGTGACGAAGACACGTCGGAAGTAGTGTTTGGAAGCACACTTGGACTTTCAATAGCCGTGTCTGGCATTCTTTTTTTTTTTTTTTTTTTTTTTTAATTGTGAATCTGTGGAAGAGGTTTAAGGTTTAACAAAAATGTGAAGTGTTGTGGAAGAAGACAAGGGAGAAAAGCAATGGGGGTATTGGCTGCTCTCCAAAAGTTTAAGAGAAAGTGAACTGGGTGAATTCTTGAGGTAGTTAAAAAAAAAAAAAAAAGAAAAAAAAAAAAAAATTCTTTTTTTTATGTTCGTTCACTCATGATGGATACAAAGAAAGCGTGTTAAACGATGAATTTGTCTTTGCATGCGTAACACTTTACTTTTCTTTTCTGTTTTTCTGAAGAATAATGCTTCCCATGTTCAATGAGACACGAAACTTTTTTTTGTGAAGAAAATCTATAGGAATGAATGAGAACAGTAAAAATAAAATAAAAAATCATTTTCTTTCCTTTCTTTTTCTTTTCTTATGTAAAAATTCAATCCACGCGACACAATGACCCCACGAGTGACTAGAAGAATGCAAGGAATGGAAAGGAATCTTTTTTTATTTTTATTTTTATTTTTTAAAGTAAACGTGTGTGTGTGTATGTATGTATGTATGTATGTATGTATAAACGTTCATGGTGGTGATGCTATGCCATAGAATCTAAAAGAAGGAAAAAGAAAAAGGTGTTCTGTTCCACCTTTTTGAAAAGAAAAGAACATGAAGACATAAAAACGCATCGACGCAACAAGAATCACCCCCATGCACCCCTTCTTTCTTTCTCTTTATTTATGTATTTATTTATTAAAAGTCTCTCTTTTTTCTTTCGTACACCAGGTAAACGAAAGGAGAAGAGATGGATTTCTCTTTTTTTTTTTTTTTTTTCTGTTCATTTTTGATAAAGAAAAGAAAATATGTACACAAAGGGATAACTAAATAAAAAAAAAAAAAAAAAAGAGTTTAAAATAGGTTCACACTATTTAAAATAATAGAAAGTGACAAAAGTCCGTTTATCCATCTTTAGAGATCTAAAAAGAAAGCTAAACCTTTTTTTTAAAAAAGGTTGTATTTTTTTTTTAACGTTGTTTAATGGGAATAAAGCCACGTTAAGTAAAAGAAAGTCTTGGTTGCTAAAAGTCGAAGTGACGAAGAAAGTTCTAGGTATTTCAATATAAAGTCACTGAGTAGTCAATATACATAAAAATAAAATAAAATAAAATAAAGAGAGAAGCAAAGTGGAGGATGACACACACACACATGTATGTAAAAGGTTAGCCATTTATTTTTTTTTATTTTTTATTTTTTTCAGTTATGAAATGGGATAGGTTTCTTTAGAAATCCATCTACATCTATGAACCATGGCCCCCCTCCTTCTTCCACTTCTGTGTGAGTTAAGAAGGAGGAGGAAGAAGACACGTGTTGGGGTGCGTGTAAGTGGATGGTTTGGAGGCCACATGTTTCAAGAGTTTAATGAACCCATGTAAATCGTCGACTTTGGTTTTCATGAGTTCCAATTCCTTTTCCGTACGTTCTAAACAATGTTCTAAAAGATGTGCGTACAAAAAAGAAGAAGAGGAAGAGGAAGATGCATGGGGGGGTCCATGGGACGAGGTGTGGTGGGTAGTGGGAAGAAGGTGTTGAGATAATGCAGCGGAAGCCGAACGTAACGACCCTTCCATGACCAATTCAGTCAATGGAGAAGGAAACGAAGAAGGACGGTGATTAGAATAGTGAGGAGGGTGTTCTTTGAGTCGTTTATTAAATTGTTTTAACATGGCTTGACGATGCCGGTGTTCTTGATACACGTCCGATAACGATTGACTGAAGATGGTGATGGGAAAGGAAAACATCATCACGGCACATATCATTGCTCCTCCAGCTACTATTTTTCCTAACACGGTTTTCGGTGTGACGTCACCGTACCCGGTGGTGCTAGTCGTAGATAAGATAAGATGAAAAAGAAAAAAAACATGGCCCATTTCATATGTCAACTTTATAAACGAAAAAGAAAATGAAAACGAAAAATGGGTGACGTACGTGATGGTTACGATGCACTAAAAAAGAAAAAAAAAAAAAAAAAAAAAAAAAAGTAAGTAAGTAAGTAAGTAGTCTAGTGGGGTCACTTTTCACCTAACATTAAACAACAACATTCGCCTCCTCTTTTTACTCAAATGAGGATTCCCACTTTTACTTACCCACCATAACGCTTCTGGAATCGATTGGAAAGCAGACAACTGACCGACCATGTCTGCGGGAGCGTCGTAGACCCATTGTCCTTGTTCATTTCTAGAGCATTGAAACGATTCGGCATAGTACATCAAGGACGAGAACACGGCGAGGGACAAAGCGAAGATGAAGAGCAACATGAAGATGCCATCTCGACTTTTGGTCAATGCCAACGAGGCCATTTTAATTTGTTTGGAGGATTGAGTGAATTTCAATAACCGTAAAACACGACTGAATTGAAACAGTTGCCAAATGGTGGCGTACCGTTTGAACTCTACAAAATACGCTGTCACCACTTGGTCAATCCAAAATGGAAGGATGGCCAACACGTCCGTCCATGTATAAAAGTTACGTAACAACGTTGTGTACTGATGCGTGGGCCAGGTACACAATCGAAACGTGTATTCAATCGTGAAAAACATATTGAAGATCCATTCCAATATAAATAACGGTAAAGCATAAGTCGAAGAGGTCTCCAAGGGTCGGCCATCCAGCATGCTTCCTATGTATGATTAGCAGTATTCAAGAATGAGTCATCCCCGTTTTTAGAAGAGAGAAAACAAGGATTTTAAAAAAAAAAAAAAAAAGGAGGGGTAAACACGGTGGAGTACCCCCCATCCGAGTAAATTTTTTCGAATCGATCGATCTATTTTTAACTTTTCATACCTGCAGCAAGAAGCATCATTGAAAGGAAAACGAAAAGTAAAAAGACAATATTAAACACATGAGCCACCTAGAAAAAAAAAAAAAAAAAAGCGAAGAGGAGTTAAATTAAAAACAACAACCATAAACTCTTCAAAAGATCGAATCGTCTTTATCATGGATCCCATCCTCTCTATCTTACGTTGTTATATTTTTTTTTTTTTTTTTCTCATGCATCCCCACAAAGAGAACTCTCCTCCTCCATTTCTAGAATGTAACATGATCCGTAGTAGTATACGTTTAAAATAAATAAAAAAAACTAAAAAGACAAAGAAAACCCTTCTTTTTTTCTTTTCCTTGTAAACCTAACTTTACAACTTTGAGGTCGAGTTAAAATGAAATGAATTTTCAAAGAGAGCGAAGGCGTGGACGGCCACATGGACGCTTTCGATGAGAGGAGGCCAGGTACAAACAACCACGAGGATCCTGGAGGAACGGGGGTAGGGTTGGAAGAAGAAGACGACGACGACGACGAAGCACCATGAAGGTACCCTGAAAACGAAGACGATGAAGAAAGAGGGGGTACGGGTGACCTCGTGGGGGTGGTTGGGGTGGTGGCCATGCATGACCCACTGTGGCCCCACATGGACATGAACGGTTTCGTTTTTGGAGTCGAGAACGGTCCGATTTTTGATTTTCGTTTCAAGTACGTCGACATGGATTTTGATCGAGGTAAGAGGGAACGAAATGAAAAGGACAAAGGAGGAGAAGGGGAAGTAGAAGGAGTCGGGGGTTTCTTTTTCATAGGGGGGTAGTGGTTGTTCGGTGATGGAGAGGAGACGTTAAGTCCATTTAACGACGTGGAGGTTAACGTAGGTATGGAACGAGTGTCGGTGTGTATTTGAATTGCATCTGAGGAAGGAGAGGAAGAAGAAGAGAGAGGGGAAGGGAATGAACAAGATGGACGACTGTTTTTAGGTAACGTCGTGGCATTGGACGAGGTGTCCGCTATAGAAGAAGAAGAAGAAGAAGAAGAAGAAGAAGAATGCATAATTTTTAATTTTTTACTGAAAAAAAGAAAGTAAAAGTAAAAGTGAAGAAAAAAAAAAAAAAAAAAAAATGGATCCAATGCTGAAAAAAAAAAAAAAAAAAAAAAAGAGATTCAGCAACTTTCTTGTTCTTCTACTTTTTATTTAAGAAAAAGAAGAAGAAAAGGAATTCCATTCACAACCTTTCTTCTTCATTCCATTCCTTCAGTGAGACAACACACACACACACTCCCCATAAATACAAACACACTTCAACAGTTTTGAGTTATGTTTATTTTATATATATATATAATCTCTCTCTCTCTTTTTGAAAATTAAACAACTCCAAAGGGTCTTTAGAAAAAAGAGAGAGAGAGATTATATATATATATAAAAAAAAAAAAAAAAAAAAAGGGGGGATTTAAAATAAGATTTCCTTCTTTCACTTGTTTTGTTTTAACTACTTGAATGGGACACAAACACAAAGAAAGAAAGACAGAGAGGAAGAAGAAGGATGGTTGTTTTCTACTTTTCTTTTCTAGACTGTGTCTACTTTGAAAATAGTTCTTTCTAGTTCTATTTTCAATTCATTTGTTCTTCATTCAAGAAGACGAAGACGAAGACGAAGTGTTTTCGGAACTGACCAAAAACGAGGAAGCATTGAACACTTCTTTTGGTTTTTTTAATGACCAAGGTACATACGGAGTTAACTAGAAACCATTCACAACAACAACAACAACAACAACAACAACAAAAATAAAAATAAAAATAAAAAAACTTGGGTTCAGTAATGGGATTCAAGTTCACTTTGTTACTGATAACACAACAACACCTTTCTCTTTTTTATTCATAACATACTAAAACAATACTAAATAGAAATCAAAGAGACTTTAAACAGTTTCCTTTTTGGTCTCTTTTCTTCTCTCAACGAACACAAAACGAACGCAACGTAACTTTGAATTCCTGTGATGACGAGGACGAGGAAGTGGTGGACATTTTCAATTCAGGTACACAAAAGCGTCGAACTTTTTGTGGATCAATTCGATAATTCCAATGCCGTTCCATCCATTTTCCCATGGCACCACATCGATTTCCTTTATAATAATGTCGGTTCCCATCTTTTGAAGTCATAGGTTTACGTGATGCACCCCTTGCTAAAAAAGTAGAAATCGAGTGTCGAAGCATTGTTGAAATCGATGGTTGTTTTCTAATTTTTTTTTTTTTTAGTACAACGCCACCAAGAGAAATTTAAAAAAAGTGAATTTTTTTTTTTGTTGTTGTTGTTGTTGTT
>JADGJU010000248.1:0-12623 GCA_026937265.1 Coelomomyces lativittatus
TTTTTTTTTTTTTTTTTTTTTTCTTTTATACAATTTCTATAACCGTAAAAGATATGAAATGAGTTAGCTACATTTTGAAGGATGAGGAAAGAGGGGCGAGAGAAGGGCGCGTACAACAAGTCATACGATTGAGTAATTTTTTTCTTTTTTTTTTTTTTTTTCGTTTAACTTTTGAAACCATTTCTTCGGATTTAGTTAGATTTTAATTTAATTTAATTTTAATTTTTTTTTTTTTCCAGTTAATCTTTGGAATCCTAAAAAAAATTTTACTCCTTTTCATTTCTTAGCCCTTTTTTTTTAACAATGAACAACATCTCAACCATCTTAAAAAAAAAACCACTTCGCATTTTAAACAATCCTCATGTTCCTCCAGAAGTAATGGAAAAATTTAGACGTAGAGCGGTAGAATCGGAATCATCCAAAAATACTCCAGCTTGGACTAAAAACGTTCATACCGCTACGATTGTGTTTTGCATGAGTACATCAGGATCTTAAAAAAAAAAAAAAAAAAAAAAAATCCTTTATTTTTATTTTTATAATTTAAAAAAAATAAATAAATAAATAAATAAGTAATTAAAAAATTGAAATTAGTAAAATGAATGTAGAATTTCTCTAATTTTGGCTTTCGATTCCATAAGAGAAAACCGAGTCTAATTTATTTTCTTCGATTTCATCAAGGTTTTGCCTTTTATTCCGTATTCTACTACGATCATGGTCCTGAAGAACATATTTTTTCTCCGGTATATTCTGTTTTTTACTTTGTTTAACTTTAATCCATTCTTCTTTTCATGCTCATGGTTTTTTATATTTACCCCTTTTTAGTGAGTGAGTGAGTGTGCGTGTGTGTGTTTCCATGCATTTCGTTTTGATTTCTTTTTCTTTTCTTTTTTCTTTTTCCCTCCCTTTTATTCTTGGGTAGCTTCGTCGTTGGTACTTTAAAAAAATAGAATCTTGGTTCACCTTGGGAAAAGAAGATTTTTATGCACTCTCACTGCGTGGAAAGAAACATCCTTCAAATTCCAACCTCGATTCGAATCATCCACTAAATTCTTGACTGGACCCTATTCTAGTGAAGAATAGCTTCAACTTATCGATATGTTTCGGAAAACATGTATCTCTAGATATTTTTTTTTTTTGACTTTTTTCATTCATGGATTCATGTAAAGTTATCAAA
This sequence comes from Coelomomyces lativittatus, assembly GCA_026937265.1. Classification (NCBI taxonomy): domain Eukaryota; kingdom Fungi; phylum Blastocladiomycota; class Blastocladiomycetes; order Blastocladiales; family Coelomomycetaceae; genus Coelomomyces; species Coelomomyces lativittatus. Next base: position 1,175 of record JADGJU010000248.1, read on the forward strand.
ACATCAATCATTGATTGATTTTGATTTTGATTTTCATGGTTTCTTCTTTTTTAGCCAGGGTTTCTATTTATGGCTCATCTCGTTCATTTCAAACTTCATTAACTTCAAAATCATGGGTTCCATTTTAAATTCACAGCACTAAAACAAAGACCGGGTGCCCTCACTTCCTTCTTTCATTTCATATAATTAGTTTTAAAATCCAATGGATGTAGGATTATTAACGTTTAAAATATAAAAAACTAAACACTAAAAATAAAAAAATGAAATAAAAAAAATAAAAAAACAGAAATACGTTAAATTGTTTTTTATTTTGTTTGTATCGAGCAAGATGCATGAATGGACTTTGTTTTAAAAAAAAATTATCAAAAAAAATAAAAATAAATAAATAAAGCGGAAAAGAAATTGGGAAGTGTAAAATTGTTACTAGCATGAAAAGGGAACCAAGAAAGTAATGGTGAAAAGGAAAAAAAAAAGGAAATCAAACAACTTTCAAACCTTACTCAAACAAAAGTGGTCTCCCATACACATTTACTTTGATTAGGACCTCTTTCATGCAATCCCTTCACTCAATATCTATCGTTGCCACGATGATCTTGAATCCACTCTACTTCTTCAAGTTCTCTAGACTTCCGATCTATTCCTTCCATTTTTGAATTGTCCGTAATCATGTCCTTTCCATCGTCGTATAAGGAATCTATCCAAGCTTGAACTTTGAGATCATTTTTACATGGAGGTAAAGGTTGCCAGGTTTCTTTCAATGCTTTTTCTAAGGTTTGAATTTTTGTTTTCAAAATGGCATGTTCATGTAACTTTTCACATACATGATGTGGTTGAAAAGAAGATGTAGTGGAGGAAGGGGGTAAGGTGAAGGTGGAGGAAGAAAAAAGGGTGGACGAGGAAGGAGTGCCAAAGGGAGCAGGTTCGGTACCTACTTGACGCGCTATTCCTGCTGGTCTCCATGCTTTGCGTGGACCTAAAGGTCGTTGACGTAACGGTTTGATGGAAGGAGCACGAGGAAAAGACGGAGTAGGAAAGATGGGAGGGGGAAATTTAAAAGCCATTGGAAAGGAATAATAGGCGGGATCGATCTAATAAATAAAAGAAGGAATAAATAACTTTCTCTTATGCGAGCATATCTAATCAAAAAATGTAAATAAAAATGAAATGAAAAAAAAAAGGAAAAGAAACATAACCCAGTTTTTATTCCCTCGTTCTATTTTTTCTACTCACCCGTTCTAAAGAAAAGAGGGATCATCCATGAGACATACCAAATCATTTTTTCTTATATCTATGAACACTTTAGGATATTCTTTCAAAAACACTTGGACAGCATGCGCTCCATAAGATGTGATTTGATTTCTTTGTAATTCAACCACTTGCATACCAATTTCGTCTCTCAATGCATCAAGAAGTTCGTACACTCCCTTATCACTTAACACATTTCCATTCAACGTAAGTCGTGTAAGAAGGGGAATGCTTGAACGGGGTAAAGTGGAAGTGGAGGTTCTTAAAAGATTGGGAAACCCAGCTTCTACGCGTCTTAAAGATTGCGTCTTGAGTGATGATGGTCATTATAAATAAAAATGAATGGAAAGGAAAGGTGAGTGAACGGTTTAGAATTAAGTATTAAAAAATCAACCTATGGAGGGGTATTTTGTAGAACCAAGTAAGCTTCATTTCACCGATGGGAATAGGTATATATATATATATATATTCTTTCGACGGAGTTTTTTTTTTTTTTTTTTAAATAGAATAATAATTTTTATTTTTACCAAATGAGTGATCAAAAGTTAAGGATGAAAATTACAAAAGAACCTACTTTTAAAGCATCTTTAAGTAGCTCTGCTGAAGTTTGTGTTAATTCATTATCTGAGAGATCTAATTGGATCAACGATTTGGAATATTTAATAAAAGGCACCAACTCTATTACAAAGGAAAGCCTAAAGAAGTCAAAAAATAATAATAATCGCGTAGTTTCTTTATATATATATATTTATTTATTTACTATCTTATTAAAAAAGAAATAAAGAAAAAAAAAAAAAAAAAGAATATGATGGAACACAACAAAATCCCGACCTACAAAGCCTTGGTCTCCAATTTCACATCGAATCAAAGATAGAGTGGTGATTGAAGATTTCAAAAGAGCATCGGAAAGCAAGCGAATACATGAAGGATTAAGTAATATACCATCCAAACATAACGCTGTCAAGTCAAGCGAAGACTTTAGACATAAAGTAAAGCTTCTAAAAATACGAAAGATAAGGTGAAGGAGAAAAGATGATGGTCACTTGTCGATGTCTATTTGTTTTTGTTTTTTTCATTCCGTTTGATTTACTACTTATTTATCTAATTTATTTCTTTCATGTTTAGGTTCAAATGAAAAAAAAAAAAAAAAAAACATTTGAAAAATACAAAACGAATGGCAGGAGTAAGGAAGGAATGAAAAGTGAAAGGAGAGGGTAGAAAGAAAGAAAGAAAAAAAGGTACACCGAAGTTGGTCAAAGAAAGGTACTTGATGAGTGACTCAGTAAAATGTAAGGTTAAAATCAAAGGAATCTTCTTTGAAAAGTTTTTTGGATCCAATTCAGGAACTTTGCCTTGATTCGTGAATTTGCGAACCATCGCGATTTTTTCTAACCATTCAATGTAAAAAAGAAAAAAGTCAATGAAAGAATGCTCAAGTAAAGAAAATTAAAAAATCAAATCAAATCAATGAGGAAGTCAACAAAAAAAAGTATAACGAGATTTCTCTGGAACACCTTACTTTCCCACCACCAATGACTCCATACACATAACCCTTTCAAATTATTAGCGTAAGGTAATGTATTTAAAACTAAAAACCAATCGGATTCTAAAAGAACTTTATCTGCGGGAATTTGAAGCAATTGAGTTTGATAATAGGGACGGGTTAAGAGGGTTGACAAGGGTACAGTTTTAGACAATTGACAAGCGCGTTGATAAAGATCTTCAAATTTCCCTTGTTTTGTTGAAGTGTTTATGACCATAATGAAAAGAAGGTGGGTGGTAGGGTCGTCGCGTAAGATAGAGGAGATAAATCAAGAAACCCTAAGAAACAATTCGGAAAAATGAATTTAATGGAGCTCAAAATAATGAACGTGTATGAATGTAAAGAAATTGAGGTATTTTATATGTATATTGATGAAAATTCTTTTTTTATATTTTTTCTATGAATGTTCAACTTTTTTTATGAATAACATTATAACTTTTTCATTTTTTTTTTTTTTTTAATTTCTTTTCCTCTTTTATTCATAAAAAAAACACAGATATACTCCTGTGTCTAGTGCATTTTCATTAAAAAAGCGTGATTTAATTTTCTGTGCAATGATATATACAACAAAACAGAGTGTCTTGTGTGTGTGAAAGAAGGAAAAAAAAAAAAAAAAAAAAAAAAAAAGAACAATGAAATCCGTGCAACTCATTTGGAATGGTTTTTCATCATTTTTGTGTGCGTTTATTTCATTTATTTAAAAGTTCAGGGTGATGCTGAAACCTTTTTTCTTATGCAATTAGAATCACCAGATCCATGCTGCAAGTTTTTTCTTTGTTTTTTTCAGAGCTATGACGTACATTCTTTGGTTTGCCCATATTATTTGGAGAAATAGTGTTAAATTATAAAATAATTTGAAAACGATAAAAAGATTGGAAGAAAAAAATGCTGTTTACGTTAAGAAAGGAAAAGTTTTTCAATAATGACAAGAAGAGGACGAAGAAGAAATATGATGAAGTCTACGTTCTCTATCGAAGTTGAACCTAATTTTATATGTTTATATAAAAATGATTAGGTTAAACCTTTTGTTTTTAAAAAACAAAAAAAAAGGTTTTAAAGTGACGAAGTTACGGTGGATAGATCCTGCTCATTATCCTCTTCTTCTGAAGTATCAAAATAATTCGAATCAATATACTTCGAAAAAAAATCATCCGATGGGTCACCTAATGCTGTTTCAGACTGGAATCTACCATACTGCCCGTTCTATTAAAATGATAAAAAAAAATCAAAATATTTAAAAATAAATAAGAAAAATTAATTAAAAAGGAAAATCAGGAGGATTTGGAGTGCTAACTGATGCATCATGACAAGTTTAAAATAAAGTGAATTTAGAAAATAAATATTACCTCTCTTCCTCTGACCAGAAAAGTAGAATCTAAATCCAATTCACTCGAGAATGAAGTGAGACTTGACAATGAATCCTCCGTGGTACTCCTTTTAAGTTTTTTACCTGTTTTTGAAAATTAAAAAAAAAATTGAAGCGGTAAAGAAAGATTAAAAGTTGTTTATTTATATAAACAAAAATTTTGAGAATTGTTCTTATTCGCGTGTAATGAGATTCAGTCGGGAAAGACTGATGTGACTTGGTATTCGACTTTTATTTTTTTTTTTAATTTATTTAATAAAGAGATTTAAAAAAAAAAAAAAAAAAAGAACGAATAGACCTCTTAGCTAAGAAAAAAACACACAAACACAACTGCATGAACCAACATACTTTCAACACTATTGCACTCCATGCTTCGTTTTCGATCTTCGGTTTCTGTGTTTGCAGAATCTATTCGTTGAAGAGAATCTTTTTCCTTTTCAAACACATGCGATACTTTATTTATACTCCATGAAGTGGCGTTGACATCCTTCCATAACCCTGCTTCATTGAAATAACGTAACTTATCTTTACTTTCTTGTTTACTTAACTGATACCATGGCTCATACAGGGTCCAAGTACCCGAAGAGTCTTCCAGTTTACGGAAACAACGATCTGTGATTAAGGCGTGGTACATTGAACGTAATTGACCACCGAGTAACCTTGGTGTATGAAAAAAATGGGTAGCTAAATACGTGGAAATAGATTGAAGTGTCATGCTTCGTGTTGGATCTGAAAACAGCGCAGTGGCAATCAAGTCGGTATAGGTCACGGGGATAAGTGAATCCAAAACTAGAGAAATTTGAAAAGGATGGAAAAAGCTTAGTACGAAATTTCCAAAAAAAAAAAAAAAAAACTCACCTCCAGAACTTCATCGTTGATTTCATCTGTGTATCCCAAAATACATCCTCTAAAGATTCCAAACCCAAAACTTCAAAAGAACCAAAAAAAAAAAAAGGAATAGAAAATCAAATTGAATGAAATAGATGCATTTAAAACGCATTAAAAATACAGTGAAACTTAAAAGAAAAAAAAAAACGTACAAGGATAATAAGGGTTTTCTAATAAAGGCAAAGGACTCCATGCCGGGTTCTTCAAAATTTATTAGGTAGAGTTTAAAAAAGAAAATTAGAAATAGATGAATAAATGTAAGTAACATCGACGACGGAAAAAAAAAAAAAAACAGTTAAAAGAAAAATCATCATCATAAATTAAAAGCGGAAAATGTAAATCAAAGAATTATTCTTTTGAAAAACACGTCAAAAAAAAAATTAATACGCGAAAAAAAATGCAATCAAACTTTAAATTAATATAAAAAATGATTTAAACCATTTTTTTTTTTCGTATATAAATAAATAAAAATAAAAATAAAAAAAAAATCATTTATCTACATAAATATTTTTATCATCCAAATTTGAAATTTGAAGTAAAGAAAACTTTTTAGAAGTCGACATGTCGTGTTCGTGATAAGTAGGAAATGAAATTCTTGCATCGAAGTAAGGATCTGAAGAGGATTGAGATACTATTTTTTCCAACCAAAACTCATTCAAGGAATCAAAGGTATGAGGAGATGCTAAATCATACAATAAATCACTGTTCTCAATTAAAAAGTGTCTAAACATGTCCGATCTGCTGTAAGGTGGATCAACTTCATGTGAAGTAGGGGTTGGGTTGTTCATCAGCTCTGTCGAACCCCAATGATATCCATCCGAACCAAGGTGTGAAGGTAAACTGACGGATGGAGTAGGAACCCAGTGAAGATTAGAATGATCTAGAGATGTGTTTTTAATGAAGAAAGAATTAAATGAAGTCATCCCTTCACTCTTTGTTGAGAAGGGTGCTAAAAGTTACTTTAATTTATATAAATATATAAATCTATTTATATTTGTGAGGTTCGTTTATTATTTATTATTTATTATTTATTATTAATGTATAGATTTATTTCCTTCATTTTTTGAAAGTCGGATGAAAAGACGGACCTAAAAAAGGAATTTAAAGATGAAAGAGTACATTCTATTTAAAAATAAAATAAGAAGTGGAGAAGAAAAGTCCATTTTCATAGGATAAATAAACATCAATGAATGCTCATGATGATGAAAATGATGAAAATGATGATTGGGATAATGATGACGATGCAAAAGGCTTAAATCCATTACTTTCCCGATTTTTTATTCTTATTTGTATTACTAGCATTATTAAGTAAGAAAGTAGGAAAGTAAATACAATTGAATATGCAAACACGTAAACTAAAAAAGAAGGGACGCGGAGAAGAAAACTAATTAAAAATCAATCAATCAATAAAAACACGAAAAAGAAAAGAAAAAGATACAAAAATCAAATTACTCCTCAGTCTCACTTCCATCACATGACTTGGTAACTTTCATATTTGTTTTTATTTTTTATTTGTTATTTTTTATTTTTTATTTTTAAAAAAAAAAAAAAAAACTATTAAAATCAAAAGAACTCCATTTCACTTTAAATAAAATAATTGATTTCCTTTATTTTTTACTTATTTTTTTAATAGTCAAAAGAAAAGTGATAAAGTAACCCATTCTATGATTTTAATCAGGTAGATAAGCCTTTATTATTATTATTATTATTTTCAAGGTAATACGCTAAGTATAACCTTTTAGTTTCAACTGTGAATCTATTTTGAACCCCCTTTTTCAGCTTTCTTTCTTTGTAATTTTATGACGCTTTCTTTCATTTGAAACAAATTTTTAAAAGAAGTTCAAAAAAAATAAATAAAATAAAATAAAATAAAATAAACGTATTGTCGTATCTCTCTGAGTCTTTATTAAACTTCAAAAAACATCATGTGACATCGTCTTGAAATTTTTTTTTTATTCAAATGAATTTCTTTAGTATTTTTATTTTTCTTTGTTACTTGTATAATTAAAAAGTCGTTTTCCTTTTCTTTTACCTTTCATTTTAAGTTTTCTGAAGTTTATTTTTTTAAGCTAAAAAAATAAAGGGGTTGACTTGAATTTCCCCCTTCCTTTCTCTCTCTCTCTCTCTCTTTTTTTTCTTCTTTTTTTTTCATTTCTTTCTTATCATGAACCATGGTACCATGTAGTTCTTCTACTTCAATGGACGATCAACATACAACGTCATCTACTTCTTTCAACTCACCAGACACTCTTTCTTTTAATACTAAAAACACCCCCCCTCCTGTGAGTATGCTTGGAGAAAAACTAGAAGAAGAAGGAGAAGATACTTCTTCCGTTTCTGAACTTGAAGTGACGAGGTCTTCCTCCATCACATTGAATTCTACTGCTCTTTCCTCGTCAACTTCTCCTCCTACTCCTACCACTTCGATGACTCAATGGCCTGCTCCTAAGACCTTGCTCTCGACACTGGACTTGTTGTCCCCCCACTCCAGATCTTTGGTGAAGTCGTCCTCCTTCACAGCTACTTCCATGGAGGAGGGTGAGGGTGCTTCCATTCATTCCTTTTCTTTCCTTCCTCCAAGTATTGAAATTTCTTCTCCACCACCTCATCAGCATTCATGTATTGATACGTTTGATTTTCCATTCCCTAAACTGGTCTCTTCCTCGTCTCGTCCGTCTGTACCTTCCTTATTTCAACTCAGTTTACAATCGATTTTAGTTCATGTACCTTTCCATCCTCCATCTTGGCATGCTACAACTTACCCTTGGCAACTCTCACAATACTTGATGTACTTGTTACCTTCGTATACTCACTTTACCACTACGTTGTTCAATAAATTTGATACTCGTTCATTGGAACACATGAATTTAAATAATACAAAATTTGACATGGCATGGATGAAAAGCAAAGCGTCGTCGTTTTTCTTTTCTTCATTGATTTCGTTGGATTTATCGTTTTCATACATTTATCCACCTATGTTCAGTTGGGTACCTCAATTAACTTACTTAAATTTATCCGGGGCGTACCCTATGTCGTCCACTTTATTTTTATCGTTACCTCATCAATTGATGTATTTAAAATGCATCGAACTCAACCATTGTCCTTGGCTCACACCTGATTTACTCACTCAACTTCAATGGAAATCACTTTGGTTGCATTTACAGTGGATATCGTTACAATGTTGTTTTGGAAATCAACAGCAAGGTGCTTGGGTGGTCACCTTTTTAAAGCAAGTTCGGCCTTCTCTATGCATTCAACTTTAAAAAGGGGATTCAGGAATCAAGACGTTTACGTACATTTAGAGATGTTAGTGAAGATGGGGGTCATCTTCCTTCTTATGCTCATTTTCATGTTGGGATCAAAGATTCAAATGGAGAATTTCAACTTCGAAGAAAATTTATAACAAAAGAAAAAAAGAAAAAGAAAGAATTTTACTGCTCGCAAAAAAATCTACTTAAAATAGATTAAATGAATGTACATTTACATGCCCTCTTTTTTTTTGTATATAACGAACTTTTCACCTACTTACTAGAGACGAAAGTGTTTTTTTTTTTTTTTTTTTTTTTTTTGTTCTTGTTTTTAAGCATACAATGGTTATAGTATACAAAGGGGGATTATGGAGAAAGGAGGGGATTTAGACTATTTGCCGAAATCCATGTAAATAAAGTTACAAACTCTAGACCGACTTCATATAGTTTCTTGAAAATTCAATTGTCGACTATAAAATATGTACACAAATGAAAAAAAGTGTTAAATCCTTTTTTTTTTTTTTTTTTTTTTTGGCTTTGCTTTCTCTCTATCTTCTTTCCTCTTTTTTTTTTTCGTTTAAATGTTAAATAAAGTGTGTGGAATTCTCTTAAAAAACGTGCTTTAATGGATCCGTGAAATCCTTTTTGGCAGATGCAGCGAAATTTGATTGTTGCATATTCATGTTAGGCATGTAGTTGAAAGAGGAAAAAAAAAAAAAAAGAATAAATGGAGCAAATATATCAAAAGGATGATTTGATGAAGTGACAAGTAATGTCCAATATATAAATAACATTAGAAAAAAAAAAAAAAAAAAAAAAAACATTGAATTATCTAGATCAATCCATTAATCCAGGAAATAGAACTTTCAATTACGGTAAGATAAAAATGCATGTTTTTTACATAATTGATAGAAGGAAAACATATAGAGGAAAGGGAAGAGAGGATTGTAAACGAAAGAGTCCAACTTTAAAAAAAAAAAAAAAAAACAAGGTTTCAAGTATTCACTGCATTAGAAAAAGGATTATGATTCTAATGATCATGGGGGCATTTAAAGTTAGGAAAAGAAGAGGGGTTATAAAAACAAACTAGTCATGAAGGAAAGAGGGAGCACTCTCTCAATAAAAAGGAGATGAAAAAAGAGGAAGGGAGAACCTAGGGGAAACTTGATAAGTACATAGTTGAAACCGAATTGGGAGGGTGACAGACCGGATTTGATTTTAAATAGAAGTAGAATGAGAGGTGTGTGTGTGTGTGTATGTGTGCGTGGGGGGAGGGAATTAAAATAGAAAATAAAGAAAATAAAAAGAACACTTTTATTCTATTTAATCATAGTTTATTCTACTTTCGTTTTTTTTTTTTTTTTTTTTTTTTTTCATTTCATTCTCTAAATTATAAATCCAAACACGGTATTTGACTCTACCGATCTTTATTTTCCTCTCCTTCATCAGACAATGCATTTATCTTCACCAATTCAAAGAAGCCCTTTCATCTTTTCAAGTTCAATGTGTTTGGGAACATATGTGCTTAAAGATTTATCCAGATCAGTGGCCTATCGGCTCTGGCATTTTGTCCATCTTGAAGGATATGGTTGTGACCACCACCGAACGGTTTCAATTTCATCTTACTTTACACTTAAGAGTTCGTTTCGAAGCGCCATTCGATCGAGAACAACTTGAATTATCTCACTCTTCTGCCTCCATGTTAGCCGCTTGGTTCATGGATACTTTACTTTTACTTCGTGCCTTAGCGTTCATGAAAAACACGTTTCCCTTAGTGAACGTGCATGTCCAAGTAGAGCATGTACAAGCACTCTTTCAAGTGACACCCGACCTTCAACTTCAACTCCGTGTACATCAACAAGTCATGACACCGACATTTCTTCCTACGTTGGGTTCTTCTTCTTCTTCGACCACTCTTTCTCCTACTTCCAACTTTTTATTTGTCCTAACCGACGCATTGAATGCACCCCCACCTATCCCATTGCATCGTATTTTTAAAGCCATTCATTTTTGGATTCAAGTGATGGGGTCCTTTTCTTCTTTTTTTTCTCCCCCACCTACGTTGATCTTAAAAACCATGTATCGAGGTTCTATTTACTTCACACCTCACATTGCTTTGCATTTACGTTTTTTATTTCATGAACAAGTGATAGTGTTATCGCATCACCGTTACTTAGAATTCACTCGCTTATGTGAATTACTTCAACGTGCGTTGCAACATGCTCCAAACGAAAAGATGAAAGGATGCATCATCCCGTCGTCGATTTTTTTGATCCCCTTGTCATCCATGTCGATCTTTTTACAAGTCCTTCAGCTCCATATCAAAGAAACAGCGTGGTTAATTGAAACCTATGGGTATTTATTAACGTACCCCACTCAAGTTCATCAGTTGACGTATGCCGCACCGCATCAAGTCACGTTTGAATGGACCCCGTTATCCATGCTCTTCACCATCACGGCTACTCACATTGTGGCTCAATGTCACCATCAACCCACGTTGGCGACTTTATGCACTGTTCCTGTGCCTGTTCCAGAAGCTTTAAAATCCACGTTGATCTCGATGTTTACGTTTTTGAATTTACCTGATCAAGTACGTCACTTGATTGTTCAATGTCAACGACCTCCTGAATTGCAATTGGTGTGGATCACCCCTGCCAATGTCCCTGCTTCGTTTGGGTTACCTCCTTACTTACAGCCGTGTTGTTTGGTGTCTTCCAATCATCTCACGGTCTCCTTGGTGTTCCAATGGTCTCCTCCACAAAGAACCCAGACCATTTCTCCCACCACCACCAACACTTCTCTTTTCCCTTTGTCGTCATCCTCCTCCTCTTTTTCTCCTATCGCTCCCTCTTCTTCTCCTCCTTTGTTGATCCCTTTACAATATGCTTGGAAAGTCAATGTGGTGTCACCTTGGGAATCCGATTTACCTTCACATATGTTATTAAACCCGTCCATGATCTTAGAAAGACTGGTCAATGCTCCCGATGCGAATCGGGTGGCTACTTGGTTGAACAGTTTTAAAAGTGAACCTTATTTAGGAGAAAATCGATTGGCATGGACTTTACAAAAGTTGATGGCAAAAACCCTTCAAGAAGCTATGTAGAAGTTGCAGTCATTCATTTATTCATTTAAAAAAAAAAAAAAAAAAAAAAAACGAAG
>JADGJU010000250.1:0-12547 GCA_026937265.1 Coelomomyces lativittatus
ATTTTTATTTTTTTTTGTTTTTTTTTTTTATTTTTTATTTTCATCATTGACTTTTCACAATTATGTTTCATTTTCAAACGAAAAGTGTATGAGAATTTTTAATTTGTGACGAAGAAAGAAGTAATTCCTAGGACCTATTCCAGGCAATTGATTACTTAATTTTTTTTTGAATGTTTTTTTTTTTTTTTTCTTCCTTATTTTTTGTCACTTTTTCGAAAAAATTCATTGGTAAGAACCCAAAATTTAAAATAGATGTGAGGAACAGGTGGGAAAAAAAGTAGTATAAAAGAATTAAATAAAAGTGAAATGATTTCAGCTTTAGTGGAATCCTCAATACTTCAAAAACCTAAAAATATGACCAAAAAATTAGGGTTAATGATTTTAAAGTAAGTGTCTATATTGTTTTTCATTGGCCCACTGCGTCATGACAGCGTGGCGGAGTGGTTAACGCGTGGCACTGCTAATGCTATGTCCTTTGGACGCGCAGGTTCGAATCCTGCCGCTGTCGATGAATTTTTTTGTTTTTATATTGCTAAATTTTTTTTAAGCATTTTTTTTATAATTTTTTTTTTTTTTGTAAATTTTTGAGTTTCGATCTGAAGAATTTTTTTTCAGTTTCAAATTGCAATAATTTTTTTTTTTTTTTTACTTACTTCACTTAGTTCAGTATTTTTTTACTAATTGATAAAACATTTTTCCTCATTGGAAAATGTATGGAGATGAAGTCCTTGTTTTGATTCGTGAAGCTCAACGTATAAAAGAAGGTTTATTTCCTGTTTATAACGAATCCTTGGTTCGAAATGTTATTAAAGAACTGCTTGTTTTAGTTCAAGAACAAAACCATTTATTACACACTTCTTCAGAAAAGAATCACCCAGATACTTTGGAATCCACACAATTTAAAGCTGCTTTCTTGATTCACCATGCTTGTATAGAAAGAAACAAACGTTGTCTTTTGGCCTACTTACTTCATCGCTGGCAAAAAATTCAATCCATGATTTGGGAATTAGGACACTTGCCTTCTGAACTCATGGTACGTCTATCTCCTTTAGAAGCAAAAACATGTCATGCGTATGCGGATCTACTATTGGAATACAAAAGTACTTATTCCTCCTTGGATTTAACCAGTGCAATGGTCCCACCCAAAGAACTCTTTATTTGTGTTCGAGTATTAAAAGAATGTGGAGATATTGTAACGGAAAACGGATCTACACTGGTACTCCAACCCAATGCACAACACTTTTTAAGACGTACGGATGTGGAGCGCCTAATCACACAGGGATACTTAGAGCATCTATCCAATTAAAATTTTGAATTTCAAAAAATAAACCCCTCTTTCTTTTCACCAAGATCTTTTCTTAAATGTTGATCAATAAATTTTCTTTGATATATTGAAATTGTCCTTACCATTGGTGTTCAAACATGTACTAATTGATATTCGAAAATCATGAGATCCAAAAAAGTAAGTAAGCCCTACAAATGTTAAGTTAAGTAAGTTTATTCTGAATTACTAAGTAAAATAGGATGGAATGACATTCATTAGAAGTGCTGGAGTATGAATAAGTTAACCCTACTTGCTATTTCTGCTTTTCAGTCTTCTGAACTTAACATTTGGATAGAAGCTAATCTAGTGAGTCTTTGTTAAATGAATTGATGTTTACTTCTTTCTTAACATTTGACTTATTTGCTTATTTAGCTTTAACATTGAATGCTGCTGGCCTTTTTTTTTTTCTTTTTTTTTTTTTTTTTTTTTTTCATTCAACAGAAATAGAACTTGATATCAAGAATCCATGAAGTTGAGATCCATATAATTCTGATTTACGTGGAAATTCGAATTTATTAAAAAAAAGAGGCAATGCTAGCATTTTTATATTTATTTTTTTCCTCTTTCTAATTAGTAGATATGAGTGAAGCCAACCTTGGGTCTGCTGCTAATTTTTTGTCTAATGCAAGGTAAAGTTCAGGTGCGGTTTCTTTGTGTTTGGCCAATCTTTTTTCTAAAACATGAATACGAAAGAGTGCATCATTACAAAACTGAACATATTCTTCAGTTTCTGCTTGACTCATGGTTTCCGAGTTTTTACTGTAATGCTGTTGTCGCTTTTGATACGACATGGTTTCCTCCTCGTATCTCTTTTGGATGATCGACGATTTTTCAATCAAGCGTTCTTTTAAGGCTTTTAAGCAATTCTCCTTCACTTGCATGGCCTCTTCTTTGGTTAATTTCAAGGTATTATCTTCTTGGATATAATGTAATAAAAAGGGAGAAAGGTAATCAATCGAGGCTTCTTTCGAGGCTTCTTCTGCTTGTTTCTGACTTTCCTTTTGCATTTCCGATGTGATATCCTTTAAATAAAAAAATAAAAATAAAAGAAAATAGTTGTCATTTAAAGTCGTAAGGCTTTTTTTTTAAAATTAGTTTTAAAGAGATTTTCTTAAAAAAAAAAAAAATTAAAAATTACATACAAATGTGTTTCGGATAGTATCAAATAAGGATACGCTTAATTGAATGTTTTTTTCTTCGCTATGCCGTGTCTGTATATAAGGGAGAATGGAAAGAAGCGAGTGGAGGATAGAAAATTTCTTCCGGTAAGCTTCAATGATAAACCATTGAACTTTTTTACATTTATAGTTTCTATTTGACAATTAAGTATATTTCTAGTTCAATCTGAAAATAAGTGTTAGATGATCCAAAGAAGAAAAATAAAAAAACAGTTGCATACAGTCAGAATTTCTTTAACTTCACGCTCACTTGCTTTTACTGCTGATAAACAAGTTTGTTCTGCTTTCAATAAATCGCAAATTCTTGCATACAAGTGCTGCTTTTTAGGGGGCTTTTTAGGAGGCTTGGTTTCAAAACTCGTGGTCATTTCTAATAAAGAAGACTTTTGGTCAGAGGTAGGTTTACGGAACTCTCTCATCCCGGGAAATAAGGATCCGAAAGGGACGTGATAGACCACTTTAATTTTTTCTTCACGAATGTAAAATGAACGCTTGTAAATTTGATTACAAGAGACTTCCAAGACTTCGTCCCCGGGACCACCAAATTCTTCATGGGTCCTTCGAGCATAATGCTCGGACATCTTGACAATCCCTAATACTTGATCCTCAGAGCCTACCTCATGGGTGACGGAACGGTACACCAAACGATCGGGACGTCCTTCAAAATGTTCAATGATTTTATGTTCTTTTTCTTCCCTTAAATACAAGCCATCACTGCGTGCACCCTGATAAAAACGTAGTTCCGTTGTTTTTCCATGTTTCATCACATGCCTTTCCAATGCATGCGCACGTCCATGTTCAAAATATTCATTTTGCAATCCAAGACTTGGTTGTTTGACTCGTTTCCATAATCGATCTTTTCGATGCTTGTAACGCTCATGAATGGCCCCTTGAATATTTCTTAATTGATCGGCGAAAATAGTAATCCTTGTCACCAATCCATCATCACGAGTGTAGGGAGCAAACAGTTCTAATTTCACGTTTCTCCACGTTAACACTTTAGATCCCGAAGGACATTGAGAACTTAATTGTTCTTTGGTGATGGTTAAGGGCAATACCCAGGAAGGGCCTACTTCCACAATGTCTTTTTCGGATTCAGTAGCTGCTTTGTCACCGTCATCATCGTCTTCTTCTTCGACTACCATTTTGGGTGTGTATGTAGGATTGGATTTTTGTAGAAACAAAAACTCCCATTTTGAAGTATCATTTAAATCAAAAGAGATATTCTATAGGAAACAGGGAGAAAGGGGTGATAAAGATTTTTTTTTTTTTTTTTTTTTTTTTAAAAAAAAAAAAAAAAAAAAAAAAACCAAAAAAAAATAAAAATGCTCGCAAGCATGACATGATTTTAGTTTTTACAGATTTAAATCATGATGAAATTCAGTGAAGTTCATTCTTCTCCATTTTATCCAAGGTTAAAAATTTTTACGTAAAAACACCATTGGCTAGGTAAACCTAAAAATTGGAAATTGTGAATTTAACTACACTTTACCCCCGTTGGAATGAAAATTAGGATTTAGGGAAAACAAAACTATAAAAGGAACATTTCGAGTTTAGGACCTACGGTATTTTTGGATCTTTTTTTTTTTAAATTTTAAATTCGGTAAATGTACGACGAAGGGTATGTTACGTTTCAACATACGATCACATGTTGCAATTAAGGTTTCAACAAATGGGAGGTGACAAATTCGCATTCCATTCCTAATTCTCGACAATGCAAAAGTATATCTTGAGAGGTGGTCACAACAAACACTTCATGGTAGAGTTGGGATATATGTGGAAAAATATGAAATAGTTGCTCAACGGGTGGTAGGGAGGTGGATGCTTGTGAAGGAAGTAAATGAACATGAGGATGTTCACGTTTAACATAAGCTTCCAATTGGCGAATCACATCGCGAGTTGCCGCAGAAGACTTTTTCATTCGATCTAACTCTTCCAAAACTAAAAAGGTTTTATATTTTTTAAATATAAAACAGATGAAAAAAAAAGAAAGAAAGAAAAAAAGAAAATGAAAAAAAAAGGGAAGTTGATTTTTAGTGTGAAAAAATAACAACTCAAGATTATAGCTTCAAAATAAGAATGAAACAAAGAAAAACATATAAATCAATAAATAAAGATGAATGGATGCATCTTACCAAACAAAGGGACCAATAATAAATACGTTTTCGTTTCAATCCATTGTTTGATGATATGCCAATAAGAAACAAGGCAATCTGGAAAAGCCACTACAGCTTTTATTACAGGATTAGGAAGTAGCAGTCGAGTAGGAGTGGGGACACATAAAGGTACGTAAGGTTGAAGAGAATTAATTGTAGATTGAATTCTAAAAAAGTCTATAGATCCTTTTTGCAAAGTTAACGAGGAATAGTATGGTTGTAGGGACGATGAGCCTAGGTATTCGAAATCAATGGCGGTCCAACATCCTAGGGAGGGAGTAGCATAAGAAGGATGGAGAGTATCTACATAAGAAATTAAAGATTGAAAAGCCTATGTATACACATAAATACGTGTGACATGAAGAAAATAAATGTGGCTTCTAGACTAAGAAAAAAAAAAAAAAAAAAAAAAAACTGAATCGAGGCCAAAACCCCTACGAATGAAGAAATAGGAGCGCACGCTTGATTTCCACGATTTTGAAGAATCAAATAAAAAGACCGACTTATAAAGTCAAGATACTCTTGTTCTCTATGTATAGAGAGAGAGACAAAAAAAAAAAAAGACAAAAAACGACCATACTTCTGCCAAAGGTTCATGTTCTGGTAACAAATGACGAATTTCTCCACATTTTGATTTTAAGGCTATTTCTTTCACCTTTTCAGTTTGAGAGCAGATCCAAGCGGTTAACAACATTAAGGCATTTAGATCATTTAGACTGACATGGATAGCCAATGAAAAAGTCAAAAGAGAACGAACAGGTAATGAAAGTAAGTCGGATTCGGTAGGGTACATAAGTTCTGTCAGGGTAACCAAAAGAATAAATACAACTTGGACAGATGAAAGAGAGACTGATACTTGTTTTCGTAGAGAAGAGAATTGAGGAAAAAGTGTTGAAACATTAAGACTACGATTTAAGAAGAAAAAGAAAAATAACGAATCCATTTATCAATAAACATGTCATATAAACAAATTCTTTTGTATTGGATCAAGAGTTTAAAGTACTTTCGAAAAAGAAGGAAATAACCATGCATTTATTCAAAAAAGAGATTGCACCTTACCTTTGATCTGAATTCAGTAAAGTTGAGAAAAAACGTAAAAAATCACACGTATGCACTTCTTGTTCGATGTGCTCTTTTATAAATGAAAAAAAATATTCTTTAGCTGAAGGGCAAGGTTCAGTGGCAGAAACACTAAAGAAGTTGGAAAATGATTTGAGATTATAGTTAAAAAAGTATACAAGTGCTACACCCCTCCTCTCCCCTACTCCTAAATAAATATCTATATCTATTTTAAACACAAGGTCGGAATAGTTCAGAAAACATACTTACCTACGAAGATGCCAGTAAATGGACCCTAGATAGTTTTTTTCTATCGATCGCAAAACTGCTAGTTGACTACAGGGTTTACCTAGACGATGAATAAATGATAAAATGTATATAGAAGAAATAAGAAAAAAGTAAAAAAAAAAAAACATGGACAGAGCATTGATTATTGTTATTTTCTGTTTATCATTATTTCTTTTTGAAGCAGAAGTAGCTTAAATAAAAGTACGATTGTATACCTATTTTAGGTAAAAGTTGGGAAGCCGTTTCGTAAAAGGAAGCCGTCATTTCCCAAAAGGGTTTGTAATTCGTAGAGAAATGGGTGTAAACATATGTCTGACGATACCTTTCTAATAGTAAAATATATCGTTTGGTAGAAGTCAACGAGATTCTAAAATCGAATTCCGTTGTTTCCAAGAATATACATCCCAGCACTTAATGAGGTAAAAGTAAAAAGAAAAAAAAAGGGGGGGAAATCCATCCTTAAAAGGGACATCTGATCATTTTAAACCATACCAAGATCACCCAAACACATATAATTTTTATGTATGGTTTGCATGGCATTGGCTTCTTCTTCACTGCAAAGGTTCAAATAGGACCCTAGATTATTATTTTTACAACAACAACAAAAAAAAAGGTAAAATAGCCAGAGGGATGTAGGTAAGCAATAGTGGCATAAGTATAAAGTGAAAGGTAGAGAAATTGAAAAAAGTCTCCATCTTTTCGAAACTCATAAAATACTGAAATATGTATATATGTATTTCTTAATGCATCAAAAGATAGAAATGGATGAATCGGGCTGTGGAAAGGGAATTTTAAAAAAAAAAAAAAGAAAAGAAAAGAAACGAAAAGAAAAGTTGAATCGCATACGCCATCCAGAAATGGAATCCAAGGATATATTAAATTTGAGTTTTAAGCCATGGATCAAAAGATGATAAAATCCACTCGCTTGATCCAAATGTCTTGATAATTCCAATACCGTTTCATTGGATTTGTTTAAAGGAATATCCTAAAAAAAAAAATCAGCCAACTCAAACTTTAAAAAATTCCTTGGGTCTTTTTCGGCCAACTTAATTTTTTTTTTTTTAAAGGTTGCTACTTTGTATTCCTTTTAGTTCACAAGAGATAAACTTCAAATCCGATCGTTAAAACACTCTCAAAAGCACCTTTTCTTTTAATAAAGCTCTGCAAAATTCTAGCTAATTGAAGAAATCAAATAAAATAAACATAAAAAAAAAAAAAAAGGATAGTGAATTTTAGAAGTGTATATTAAAAAAAAAAAAAAGGAGTCTACTTAAAAAAGTAGTAAAGTATGAAAAGCCCGTTCATGTCGAGAATGAAAAAAGAAGGACAATTGGAAAAAAAGAAAAAAGAAACCTGTTTCTTACTTACTTTATTGTAAAAGACGATTCTCCATAATTTATTATCAATGGATCTGGTAAAAGTAAACCCCGAGAGTAACATTTTTTCGCATAGATCCCGGTACCTAAAAAGAAAAAAAGACCTTTAACAATGAAAAAAAGAAAGAATATATACTTTTTTTTAAACAAGAAATGTTCTACATACTGCATTCGAAGTTTCTCTTCTACACAAACGTCATGTGAAAGGTTCAGGGTAGATTCTTGGGAGGTACCAGTTTGATTCCGAAGGAAAGGCAAGACAGTGTTTTTAGTTTGTTTTATTTGACGAATTTCCAATTCAATAGATTGTAACTGAGATTCCCATTTTGTAGAAGTTACATTCAACGTTGAAAAGGAAAGAGGAGATTCAGAAAAGTGTCCCATTTTAAATTTTCTTATTCAAAAAAAAAAAAAAAAAAAAAAAGTGTAGAGGAAGGTGTTGAATAATCTCACTTGAAGAAGGGTTGGATTGTATTTTGTTTGAATTTAAGGAAAGTAATTTTCAGAGAAAATGTGGTCCAAAAAAAAAAAAGAAAAAAGAAAAAAAAAGAGGAGAAAGTGGTTAAATTGAAATACATCATCACAAAAAAAGGTTTTTTTAATTTTTAATTATTTTTTAGAAAGAAGGGATAGTTTACTACATAGCTTGAGCCCATTTAAAGTTTGTAAATTGTTCACATCCAAAGACAAGAAAAGTAGTTTTGTATTCCAAAGTTAAGTTCATCCTCGCATTTGAGTAAAATTTACACCTTTCATTTTACATTCCATAGAACTTATCTATAACAAAGACCGACATAGGAATTTTAAAAAGATAGACTAAATGGAAATGTGTTTCACGCCTATTCTATATATTATTATCAAGTAAACATATGGGAGTATTGCAAAAGAAGTGACATTGTTAATACACTCATCATTATGCATAAAAAGTGGGGTATGAACAGAGGACGTGTAAAAACATTGTTGGAATTTTATCTTACTTGATAGGGAGGCATGTTGTGTGCACTGTGGTCGGTCTAGCATAAGTGAAATAACATTTTAGTTCAGTATTAACAAGAATGCTTTAACAAATGGAAAATATAAAAAGGGGAATTTTCTAAAATACCCACCCTCTTTACCCCCTCACCCCTCCCCCTTCTTTTCCTAAAAATAAAAAAAAAATAAAAACTGAATAAATCTCTAATAAAATTGATTTTTTTTTTTTCGTAGAATCTCAGAATTTATGAGTAATACAGGATAACTTTAACTACTCTTACTCCTATTCCTTTTTTCCCAACAACATTTCCTAATGTAGTTTTTTTAAACAACTTGGTATTACCCCTAAATGTTACAAAAAAGGTAGGACATCAGAAAACACAGTGAATTTGGTCTTGAGGAAAGTTGAATCATGAAAACCAATTAACATGTAGTCAATGTGTTAATAAGGGTCATAATGGGTGACCATGTCATATCAGGAAACATTTTGAAATGTCATTAGAATCATCATCATTTAATACATCATCCTTATAAACTGCAACTCTAATAATGCCCTTCAGGTTATCAACAACTCCCCCAGATCAGTCACAGTCAGGTGCTTAGAAGGAAATTCAGAAAAAAAGAAGTGTAGTATGCAAATAATAAAGAAATGGACACTCTAAATAGACTGCTTGTGTTATACCAATGGAACATTAGCAAATGAGGGATTTTGTAAATTAAAAAAAAAATGTTTACATACATTTTTCTCCTGTTGACGGACATAGAGTATGCATTAGGAATGATTGGAAGCAAGGTGGTAGTAAAAAGAAAATGAAATGAAAATAAAATGGGAAAAAACATAAAGTAGCAACACGTTATATATATATATATATATATATAGAAATACTACAATATAATTAAACAAAATAGGGGAGTGCCCGCCTATTTCTAACTCTTCATGGTATTTTAAAAGCTGTTTGTTTCTTTTTCTATTTTTGTATTTTCCTTTGTATGGTGAACCAATGGAATTGAAAAGTCATCATTAAAACAGATACTGGTAAATGGTTTGTCTATTCTCTGTCAATAAATAAAACACCTATTCAATTAAAGGATACGAACATAAAAGAGAGAAAAATAAAAAATTAAAATAAAAAATAAAATCAACGATATAATAAAGAGGTTAAGAGAAGATGTCAGTAGAGAAGAGTTAAGTAATCAAACAATTTAATTGTAGCGAGAAAGAAGATATAAATAACACTCTAAATAGTATTTGAAAAAATAGGGTTTGTAATGAAAAATGGATTGTGAAAGGGAAAATTACATTCGAGTTCTTCACTTTGTATAAAGGACAGTTCGGATTAAAAGAAGCAAATTGAAGAGAAAGAATACAAATAGAATTTAAAAATGAAAGTGAAAAATGAAAATTAAGAGGAATGAGGGGAAAAATAAAAAAAAAGGTTAAAACTTATAATTTTTTAAATTTTATCGATTAAAATTCAGTTTTTATCTGCCCATTTACTTCTTTGTTTACATTCGGATTCTTATAATTTTTTCATTAATTTTACATACAATTGATGTAATAAAAAACTTTCTTTAATTCGAATTTTTAATGGAAAACAAACAAAAAGTAAAAAATAAGGAAAAAATAAGAGTTTTTTTCTGTTTTTTTATTATTAAAGTTATGTCATTCTTCCGAAATGATAAAAGAAAATTAAAATTAAAAGAAGTATGCGAAGAAAAAAAAAACTTTAAAAGAAAAAAAAAAAAAAACGAAAATGAAAGGAAAGAAAAGAAAAGAATGAAAAACATCAATTTGAAAGAGAACTTGCATTTTAAAAGTGGAATTTGACATTGTGGTCAAAGAAAAAATGAAAATTCAAAAATATAAAATATTAAAGTTCAGTAAAAAAAAAAAAGGAATTTTTTTCGTAGACATTTTTCAGTCCATGTTTTTCAAAGCTTATTTAATTAGATTGGATGAAGAGCTAGGCGTTAGCAGTAACTGTGCCACCATTTGAAGAAGCGAAAGCCTACAAAGGTTAATTTAAAATTAAAAAAAAAAAAGGTTTCTTTAGTTAATAAAAGAGACTGAAAGGTAGAGAAACAACATTTCATCGCATGGCAATCTTAGAAATATTTACTTATGGATTAGATAAAATAACAATGATGATAAATAAAGCAATGCTTTCAACACGTAGAGATCTGGAAAAAAAGAAAAAAAAGAAAAAAAAAAGAAAGAAAATTAAAAAATACATACAGATTTGAAGCCATTACCGTCACTTCTAACTCCAGCAATGTTATTACCCTATTTAAAATTTAAAAAAAAAAAGTTTAAAAATTAATATCAAACATGAGTAATACATTAGATTAAATGAACTTTTTTTTTTTGTTGACTTAAACATGTAAAGTACGATTTAATTAAAGAAAGAAAGCATGGAGTTAAAAGAATAAAAAAGAAAAAAAAGTTAAGATGGCATTAGGAAAAAACATGGTGGCATTTAAAAATTTCTTTTTAATTAATACATACGTTTCTTACGACCTTATCATAAGGTCCATGTGGGTCGCCTTGAACACTCAATCGCCCCCCATTAAGAGGTGAATTCTAGATAGAAAGGAATAGCAAATATAGACATATGGTTTTTTGAGAGTGATTAAAAAAAGCAAGAGTTTAGTTTAGAGGATTCGAGTTTTTTTTTAAAAAAGACAACTTTTGAAGCATTAAGAATCATCAGAAACAGCAAAAAAGTACATACCTCTGTCATTTGATCGCCTCCAAAGCCTTTCAAAAAATTATCCTGTGAAGTTGGTTATTTTAAAAATGAATTTTTGAGTCAATATCAAAGACGTGTATTATCTTTAGCTTAATTTACTTAAATATATATTTTTTTTGTGATTTATATATATACAAAGAACCTTATACTATAGCACTTAAAAGTATTGAAAAAAAAGAAAAAAGAAAAGAAAAGATAAATACATACATCGAAACTTGAACGACTTTCAAACTTTGGTAATTCTCCTCTTCCTGGCGGAGAATAAAAATTCTATTTGAAAAAGAAAAAAAATCAAATTTTGAATCAATATCAAATTCGCATGTTATTTTTGGCTTAGAATACTTTTTTAATTTTTTGCAATTTATATATAAACGAAGAAACCCACACCATAGCACTTTAAGTCATTGGAAAAAATAAAAAATACATACATTAGAACCTCCCTGCATCATAGGAGGTGATAAAATACCTTGGGCCATTGGATTAGGATAAGGCTATTTTTTAAACGTAAAAAAATTTTTTAAGTGAATATTAGACATATGGAAAAGCTTTATATATATATATACATATATATTAAAATCAATTCTTTTTGTGTAAAGCATTAAGGAAAAGCCAATTTCAGACATCATTGAGTTAAAATCAGATAATTCAAAAAAAAAAAAAAGGGTAAAGGGGACTGCTAAAAAATTAAAAAAGAGTTTTTAATTTTTAATTCTTTATTGAAGCGTACATTAGGAATGTAATTGCTCATGGAGTTCTTTGATGGGCCAACCCAAGGGAACTGCATGCCGGTATTAAACGGGTTAGCATAAGGCTGCATAATTTTTTTTTTAAATTTCGAGAAAGTAATTGTAGTTTAGCTCATACGATTATAAGTTTAAAAAAATATTTAGCATTCACTATGTCTACAGCTTGGATTATTCAGATTGGTGTTTATATTCCTATAAAAAAACAATCTAACCCTATTTTGAAAACTCAAAAATATCGAAAAAAACGAGAAAATACATACACTTCCATTTCCAAAGTTAAAATTAGATGGCCATCCAGGAATGAAAGTCTGAGCATTTCCCTATTATAAAAAGTAAAGAATAAAACTTAAACCCAATATCTAAAATTTGAAATTTAAAATGGTTTTGACTTACTTTTCTTAAATCTTATTTATTTATTTATTCTATTTCATAGACGCGAAAACCAATATTTGAGTTTTTTTTAAAAAAAGAAAGGAATAAAAAGAAAAGATAAAAATAAAAGAAGTTTGCTTTATGAATAGTAAAAGAAGTTTGTTTTTATTTAAAGCGTACCGATGGATTATTTCCTTTCTGTTCAATACTTTCTAAATTTTTCTCCATCATATCAAGTTTCTGATTTAAATTTTCAAACAACTATTCAAATAAAAAAAAAAAATATTTTTTAAGTATTAAAATACACATAAGTTAATACAATTTTG